>JASDQU010284880.1:3179-14484 GCA_032191745.1 Picea mariana | reverse complement strand
AGATGTAGGACAGAGAGGGTGGGAAGGAGGGGGGAATGACAAATTATAAATAGGATATAGGAGCAAGTGCATTCCTGCAACATATGCTCATTCCTAGAGCACATGTACATTCCTAGAGCATGTGTGTGCTCTTCGGAATGTGTGCACATTCCTAGAGCGTGTGCGTGTTCTTTTGAATTCAAATTTTTTTGGGTAGGATTGACAACTTTAGTGTACATGGATGTTGACTTATTTTCCTCATATTTAGGTTTGGGATGAAAAACCTAGTTTTTCGGTCTGGAAATAGATAAAAAAACTTCATTTTTGTGAATACCTCTCTATATCGTTGTTTTTTTATGTTATTTTTCTATAGGCTACAAAATTGAATTGTTGATGAAACTACAAACATAAATAGAGTCGACTATGCAGATTCAAAATATACAGTTTTTTTTCAATTAATATTATTTATGATTTTTAATCTATTTTTGTCTTTGCATATATAAAAATCATAGAATACGTACCTCTTTATTTCTTCTACAAGTTTTTTTTGGCTTAAACATTTTTAAAATGAGTTATATGCTACACTAGAAGAGATGGATATATACAAACTAAAAAATATAAATTATTTTGATCATGTTAAGACCCTCTTAGCTTGCACGAACAAAAGGCATTGTAATTTCAAGGATATATTGACTTTCATTATATATATATATATATATATATATATATATATATATATCCAAAAAATACACCATGCTAGAACAATGGGTTCTCTAGAATTATACAAGTTTTTGGAATGAAATTCCATCAGTAAGGTACTCAACACCTGTACAGATGGAGACATATACCTTATATTTTGTTGGAAAAATAACATACCACTATTAGAAAAAATCAAATTTCACATAGTTATTCACAATATCTATGAATAAAAGTTATATATTCAGAAAACTAATTTAATTTCCTATGTTTCATCTTTTTACACCATATTCAAATTCATTGTAAAAGTACCTTAAATAATCCCTCCAAGCTAACAGATTGCTATTTTTTCATGTTTTCATTGCCACTAACGCATCATGAGAGACCATCATTAGCTTTCACTCACCCTATATGATATTGGAAGTTTTCTCCTAATGATGTTTAAATAAAATTATAAATAAACCTAAGTAATTTATTTCCTTTCTTAAGGTATGATAGACCAATTTTTATCTTAATAGATGTTAACCATCATCATCATCATCATAACCTTGAAATACAATATGACATTACTAAAGATAATTGTTGTGTATCATGTGATTTCAACTCTTTTGGTCATTAATGTTGTAAGAATCTAATTTTATATGATGATAATGATTGTGGTTAACATCCATTGAGACCAAGGTTGGTCTATTGAACCTTAAGAAAAGTAAAATGTTACTCAGATTTCTTTAAAATGTTATTTTGGTGATTGAAGCATATTAAGAGAAGCATTCCAAGATAACTAAAGCTTTGATGACTTAAAAGGTTAGAAAGGTCGGTATTGTGACAAATATTTTGAAATTGAGATATAATTGGGGTATATGCAGGGCACTTTAGGAGAAAGTGTTTTTCATCTTCAACCCTCTTGGTGTCACAGAGGTGATAGATTCTTTCTTCTCATGGTGTTTTGGGGATTTCCTAATGCCCAGTTTCATTATGCAACTGATGAGAATTAGTTCTTATTTTAGCAATATTGATTATTTTCTTTACGCTAGTCAAAATAAAGAGACACTTTTGACCTTCAAGATTAGGGTTACCTACTTCCTTATGCCATCTCGGCTTGAGCCATTGGTGATTTTGGCTAGAATATGAATAAATTTTGGGGAGACTCTTGTCATCCATGTTGTTTCTATTATTCTTGTAAATTAAGTACCCAATCATGGCTATTCTCTCAATGGGGGAAAGGATTGCTTCTATGAGGAGGATAGGATAGAGTGTATTTCCTTTAATTTTGAGATTATAAGTTATAAAATTCTTTTGGATATGCTCTATATTTCTCTAGGATTCTCAAGATATACTAAATCCTCAAAATTCACATCTATATAATATAATGAGAGTGACAAGAGTATAAAGGAGGTGACATTTCTTATCACATAGCCAAAGGTCTGTTAATTTACAATTATTTTGAAGCCCATAATAATTTTTCCACCCTCCATGTATCTTATTCTTAATGTTATAGTTATAGTTGAGATTGTGATGAATATAAATTATAAGATACTTGTATAAAATCACTTCCTCCAAGATATATTTTTCATATAGAAAAGTATCATAGGTGATATTCTTGGCTTTAATGATCATAACCTTTGTTTTGTCAGTGTTCATAATCATACATGTACTAGATAATAAGTATTTGAGGATTATAGGCTGCTTAATAGGTTCATAGGGATTCCTTTCCATAAGAAAAATATCATAGACATAGAGAAGAAGGACTATTACTATACTAGAAAGAGTTGGTCTAACACAATTTGTGGCTCTCAAATATTCTTCTAACTTGTCAATGTAAATTCCAAAAATGGTAGGGGATAAGGACAACCTTGTTTGACTCATATTTTATAGTTAGTTTCTTCTGATCATCCCTCGGTGCTCCTCAACTTGGAAATAATATTCTCATATAAGATTACCACAACAACTCTCATCCCAGAGGGAAATTTTATCTCTTCTAACCTATTCCAAAGGCTGGTGCTAGGAACTATGTAAAAATATTTCCTAAATTCAATGAAACAACAAAGGAGATTTTTTTTACTATTGTGATGCTCCTCTGCAACGATCTTAAGCATGATAAGGTGGTCCATAGTTGAATGATAACCTCTAAAATTGACTTGACCATTAGCTCATTTTTCATTGATTTATAGCCATATGCTCATCTTCTTTTTCAAAATACTTCCATATAGCTTGGCTAAAATGGCTCCAATCATAATAGTCCTATAATTAGAGGGATTTATTTCATCCCCACTTTTAAAAATAGGTTTAATGAGGCTTTGATTCCAAGGTTTAGAGAAGATCAAATTGACTACTAAATTGAAGTGACTGTGTATGTGAGAGATGAGAATAGACCCTCCAATTTTTAATCTTTCCTCTTGGTAGCCCTCGATATTTTTACATTTCCCATTTGCAAGTTGTTTAGCCCCAAACTTTACATCTTTTATAGAAAAAACATCATCTTCTATAGAATCTTCTGGAATTTTTTCTAAGACATTACAGGATTCGTAGAGATTTTTAAGGTATGAATTCTAGTTTGTCAGAGAATCATAACATTTTCTTTAGTTTTACAAGTCATAATTTGCCACCAAAATTTCTTTGGATCTAGCTTAGAAGGGTGCAAAAGATTCTCTTGCTTTCTATTTATGTAATGTCTTTTTTCCCTTTTAATTAGGGCTTTGTATCTATTAATCTTATCATTTTTCAAGGACTCATTAAAGACATCCCTAATGGATTTTCTAACAAGATTACACTAGTTATCATACCAAGGATTGAAAATTCTATTCTTCTTTTTACCAGAGACTTCTAGACTTCTATAGAAAATTATGACAGTATAATATTTTTACATAATCACAACTTAAATGATATATTATTTCTATATGGTATGTTACTATAATCACACCTTTTAAACATTGTACTATTAGAATAGATTATGTGATGAAATAGTTTTGAAATTTCCAAATTTTTCATTTCACAACTTATATTATAAACTATTGTTTTTTTTGTATATTTAAGAAATTATAAATTGTTATTTTTAATATTTAAAAATACTTTCTTTTGAAATATTAATAGTATGAAATAAATTAAAATAAAAAAAAATTATTAGTTCATTGCATTTAGAAAATCCAAGTGCACTTTATAATCTGGTATGAACAAAATATAACTTTGCTTCCATCCATTTGTAAAATTAGCATTAATATGTGTCTCCATCATATGTTATATTAAGTTATAAATATAGTAATAATAAATCTAATAGTTATTAGCAACAACCACATTAATAATATTAATGCATGTCTATATATTTAACATATTACTATCTGTTATAAATATATGTCTATACACATATATAGACATCAATATTATTAATTTGGTTATTGTTAATAATAGGTAGTTATTGATGTTTAGATTGGTCAAGACTCAAACAGAAACATCCCAAGGATATGAATCCCCCTATGTTTTTATAGAGGTGGTACTCCTCTTTGGATGAAAGATTGGAATATTCTTTGTATGATTTTGCTATGAATGTAAAGGGTGAATGCTAAAGGGAAATCCCCTAGAGATATTCCAAGAAATTTAATATATACAAATGTAAAACCCTTATATACAGTTATACAAATATAAATCAAATCATTTAAAGAAAAGATAAGATGAAGTGTGTCAACAAAGATTTGTTTCTACAAGGTTTTGGAGTTTCCACTCAACTGACATTTTTTCTTTCTTGTAAGATAAATTGAACTCAGAATCTTCTATGACTTTTGCAAAATGAAGAAATGAAAAGGCCTTCAAAGAAATTTAAATAATAACTTCATTATAACCCAAAAATGATTTTGATATGCAATACATTTGAAATCACATGCTTTCAACTCAAGTGAGAGAAATCATTAATGTAGTGCCTTGAGTAGTTCTTTGCAAAATAAATTTATAACAATATCCCAAATATGAAAAGTTTAATAATGGCATAAACAAGAGAGTCCAGACAACCTCTACAAAGTCTCAATGACAACTAATAAACTGAATTAACTACCAAATACCTTTTTACAAGGAGGGATATTTCTCCTCTGGACATGAAATGTTGCAAGATGACTTAATATTTCAAATAAATAACTTCTCAGACCCAAATATTCTTGTTCTCATTACATTCATGGAAGATTTGATGGAAATAAACAGAAAAGAAGAATATGTAGAGAGACAATCTTTAGCATGCCAATCCAACAAATCTTAGAGATATAGAACTTTACTTCTTTCAGAATCTTCACCATTGTAGAAACTTTTGACTTCCAATGCCTTGATAGTGCCTTCTCTTTCCTTTTTAAAATCTTCTTTCAATGTTCTTGAAATAGTTAGGGTTTTCCTTTCTAGAAATTTCCGGTTCATTTTTGGAGTAAACCACTTTTAATTAATGCTTGATTGGATTCTCATTAATCAATTTTTTCATTTAAATATGTGCCTTCAAATAGGGCTCGCTTATTCCTTTAATAAAGTTCATTTAATAAACTTTATTTTCAAATTTTCAAATTGACTACCTTTAACAAAAGTAAACCGTGTTTTAATTTTCTCAGTAATATATTTTCTTTTTCAGCCACTAAAAACATTCTATATGTAATATTCATCATTTCATATTTCCAATGAGTCCACCTCAACGCAATTTGGAGTTTTGGATCTCAAGATATGACCTCAAGAAGTTGATGTTCCAAGCAGATCTATCATCAAACCATATAAATCAAGATGACTATTATTTCAATTTATGAGAGTATCATTGCAAATTTCATCTCTTGAAACCTATTCCATCATATTCCTTTCCAAATTAAATTTTTAACGAGGTATAGTTTACCCAAATCTGACTCCGGGATCTCAAGTTATGGATTCTAGAAATCTGTCACTCAAAAATCGTTCATTTAACGCACATGTTAATATTATCCCTTGATCTTAATTTATTAAACCCCATTAACATTTCAACTTTTTTCTTTAAAACGATATTCCACATGCATGGGATTTTCAGAAGTTTTAGTGTATATATTAAGATATTTAACAAGGACTTAGTGTGAAACACATAGAGGCTATAAAGACTTAGTGATTTGACCCCTTAAATAATTCCTAAAATAATTAAAAAATTTGTAGCCCAATCATCATCTAGTAAGTGCCCAGTCAGCATAAATCAACACCTAATCATTGAGGAGTCCACACCCAATCATTCCATGTTTCATAGTCTGATAGGATGCACATGTCACAATATAATTTGTTTACATTTGTCATAATATGGTTGGACGGATAGCGTTCCATGTGTTATGATGTAATTGGATATATAAGGTTCCAGATGTTATGGTACAATTGGTTGATGGTATAGTGTACGAAAATTAGGATAAAAGGTTAAGTGAATGTGGAAGTGAATGAGAGAGGAGGAATAAGGAGAGAGAAGTGGGGATGGTGAGGGAGAAGAAGGAGTGTGGATGAGGAGTGAGGGGGGAGTGTACGTCTGCATAGAGGAGGTTTTCTTGAGGGAGTGAGAGAGATTAAAAAATGTTTAATTGTGGAAGGTCGTGAGTGTTATCATGTAATTGGGTATATAAGGTGCCACATGTTATGGTACAATTGGTTGATGGTATAGTGTATGAAACTTAGGATAAAAGGTTAATTGAACGAGGAAGTGAATGAGAGAGGAGGAATAAGAAGAGAGAAGTGGCGAAGGTGAGGGAGAAGAAGGAGTGTGGATGAGGATTGAAGGGGGAGTGTAGGTATGCATGGAGAAGGTTTGCATGAGGGAGTGAGAGGGATTAAAAAATGGTTAATTGTGGAAGGTCATGAGGGATGAGAGAGGGGGAAGGGAATGTGGATTAGGGTGAGAGGATAAGGGGTAAAGGGGGATGTGTGGGTTTCCATGCATGAGTCTAGGTCTGAAAGAGATGAGCGAGGGTAATGGAGAAACACTAAGTATGGGAGAAGGAGTAAAGGGATGCGGGGGTGAGGAGAATCCGGAGGTAACCCTGCAAGAGAAAATTAGACTAAGTGTGGGAAGTGGGAAAATGGGGATGGAGAACCAAAAAAATTGAGAACCAAGAAAATGATAGGTATGGAGAATCAAGAAAATGGAGACCCAGTACTCAACGTGGTTCTGAGAATGGACATAATTTTAGAAAATAATATTTCAAATAATATTAGTTGTGTTGCACATGAAAAAGTGTTCTCTAAGTGATTAAATAAAAACATGGATATCTTGAGAATACGAACTCATATTTTGAATCTAAAAAATGTGTGATGAATATGAGATTGAGGGATACACAATGAACTGATAATATACCAAAATTTCCTTCTTCTCATATGGAATTTTTTTTTTTATTCCAAGAGAGGAAAATCTAGATGGTCAATTTTTTCAATCAACAATAACACACAAAGATATTTTCAAATAAACAATATGATATAATTATATGAAAAAAATTAATACAATTATTTAATTATTAATTAATAAAATTATATTAATATTATACTATAATGTTTGAAAATATCATATAATTATATGACCAAAATTAATACAACTCTTTAATTATTATATAATAAAATTATATTAATATTATACTATAATGTTACAACATTTATATGATGATGATGATGATTAATGTCCAGTAAGACTGAAGTTGGTCTATTAAACCTTAAGAGGGTAAGTGATTACTTGTGATTCTTTAGAATTTTGTTTCTGTGCTCGAAAAGCATTAAGATAAGCTTTCCAAGATCACCATTCTTTTGTTGAGTTAAGAGGTTAGAAAGGCTGGTAGTGTGACAAATATTTTGAAAATGAGATATAATATGAGTATAGGGTGGACACTCTAAGAGAATTTTTTTTTCATCTTCAACCTTCTTAGTGTCACAAAAGTAACACACTCTTTCATCCCATGGTATTTTAGGGATTGACCAACGCCCAATTTCACTATGGAGCTCATGAGAATTTGTTCTTATCTTAGTAATGCTTATTTTTTTCTTTACACTTGGAAAATCAGATGGATAATTTTGATCTTCTAGATTAGGGTTGATTACATCCTTATAATACCTTAATTTTATTTTTTCCTCTAACTCTTTATCACGCCATATTTTCTCCTTATATTTTGATTTGACGATTTTTTTAATATTATATTTATTAGGCAAAATGGTATCTTCCATGATTCCCCAATAGTTTATCCAAGACTGGGCATCTTTATTCCATCCCCGCTTGAGTCGATGGTGGTTATGACTCGATTTTGAAGAAAATTTAGGAAGCCTCTTGTCTTCAATGTTGTTTAACTTGTTATTATACATTAGGTATCTAGTCATACCCATGCTCTCAATGGAGGAGAAACGTGTTTCTAATAGGAGGATGACATAGGGAAGATTTCATTTAATTTTGAGATTATAGATTATAAAATTATTTTGTATTTGATATATCTTTCTCCAAGATTCACATTCATAAAAAAATAATAAGTATAAAAATAATCTCAAATAATATATAAATTATAAATATTAAATAATTATATAATTATTATTACTATAGTAATTATATTTCTTATTATAATATATGACAGAGTATTTGTCATAAACAAACTTACTATGACACACACTATTATAAATGTAAATATTAATATTATATTACGTATTATAATGTTACTATTATTTCAGTTTTCAATAAAGTATTTTGATTTATCCTTTTATTATGTTTATACTCTTTTTAGTTTATACATATAAACTTGTATTATCAAGCATTTATATTTTACAATAATTTGTAATTATAAATGTAAATAACAAATATTATATATTTTCATTTACTATATTTTTTTAATTAGTTATTATGTTTTAAAAATATATATTAACTTTTAATATTATATTTTATATCTCATATTTGTTTTTTTATAATATAATAATAATAATTATATAATAAATATATATACTATATATATGAAAAATCATAAAATATAAGAACAAAACTTAATATAGAAATCCATTAAATATATGAAAAAATTAAACTTATAGTTATTTAACATATTTATAATATGGTATTAGAATAGTATAAGTTTTATAACACTTATGATGATGATTATGATGATTAATGTCCATTGAGACTAATTGATTTATTGGACCTTAAGAATGTAAGATATTACTTCAATTTATTTAAAATTGTATTTATGTGCTCAAAAAATATTGAGAGAAGTATTCCAACATCACTATAGTTTTGATGACTTAGGAGGTTAGGAATGTTCTCTGGGATTCTCTAGATATACTGCAACCCCAAAATTCACATACATATAAGATAACTAGAGTGACGAGAGTGTGAAAGAGAAGTTTTTTTTATCCCAAAGCCAAAGGTCTATTGATTTACAATAATTTCTGAGCCGATAATAATATTTCCACCCTCCATTTAAGTACGAAGACACTTCCTCCAAGTTGTTGTTGTCATAAACAAAATTATTGTAGGTGCTCCTTTTGGATTTAACTATCATAAAATTTGTTTTTCAAGTGTTCACAGTCATGCCCTTGTTATAACAGAAGCCCTTGAGGGTTATTAGTTTCTTACCTAAGTCATAGGGATTGTTTACCATAAGAACAATATCATCAGCATAAGTAAGGAGGAGGATGACTACACTAGCAAGAGTCAAACCAACACAGTCTGCATCCTGCAAACAATCTTCTAAATTATCAATATAGTTGCTAAAAAGGGTAGGGAATATGGGACAACCTTGCTTGACTCCTATATTATATTTAATTTCTTCTGACCAACCCTCAGTGTTCCTAAACTTGGCAATAAATTTCTCATATAGTCTTACTGCAAGAGCTCTTAACTCGAAAGGGCCTTTAAGCTCTTCTCACTTATTCCATAGGTTAGTCCTCGGAATAGTGTCAAAAGATTTTCTAATATCAATGAAGCAAAAAAGGATATTGGTTTCATCATTACGGATATTTTAAATGTAACAAGGTGGTCCACAATGGAATGATAGCCTCTAAACCCATCTTCGCCTCTAGCTCTTTTTCCATGGCTTTCCAGCCATGAGCCGATCTTATTTTCAAAAACACTACCATATAGCTTAGCTAAAATGGGGATAATCATAATGGTCCTATAATTAGAGGGGTTACTTGTAGCCTCGCTTTTAAAAATAGGTACAATTAGGCTTTGAGTCCAAGGTTTTGGGAAGCCTTGCTGGATAGCTAAATTGAAGAGATTATGTATGTGAGGGATGAGGATAAGTACTCCAATTAATACTTCATCTTAGTAACTTTCAATGTCCTTATCGTTTCCTTTTGAGAGCCTCTTAACACCAAACTTAATGTCTTCTATAGAAAAAATGTAATGACCCTTTACTTATTAATGTGAATAATTTCATAAATAATCCTAAAAATTAGCTAAATTATAATTAATTATTATATAACCTTAATTAATTATATGTTTTTTTTTTTTGTTCGTTAATTTGTGCAGGACCTGCGATTAACCTGTGTCTTGAGAAACCGCGACTCAGAGGCATCTAAGCCGTCAAAATCACCCGGGGATCGCACCCGGCCTGAACCACACCAACCCTTAACATGGTTGGATTTTTTGTCCCGCAGGTTTCGAACCGGTGACTTTAACATCACGGAGTGGCTTAACAACACACTCCGTCACCAACTGTCCTACACCTCAGGGACTTAATTAATTATATGTTATTAATTAATTATTTTTTATTATGATTAGCGGAAGTATGATTAACTCTTTAATTAAGGGTTAATGAATGATTAATTATTAAGTGAGTCATTAATTGATTAAGTATTAAATTAATGGTTAGTGATTAATTGATTATTAATCAAGTAATTGATTAATTATGTATTAAACAAATGGGGGAAAATAAAATATAAGATTAAATGGGGTTACGTATCCCATAAGGGATAACGTAACCCATACATAAAAAGGAACATTAAATAAAGGATAAGACCATTAATAAGAAATAAATGAACAGATAAGGTATTAATCAATGGATAAGGTGTTTGGTGGGGAGTAAAGGTGCGAGGGCGGTGAAGGAGGCATAAGGGAGGAGAAGGATTATGGAGAGGGGGATTTTTTTTCAGGCATTCCACGGGAGAGGAGATTTTGGGAGCATTGGGATAGACTTAGTTGACAGTGGGATTTACAGTGCACCGGGGCTGAGGGGTTTTGGGCTCGGAGGGCTAGGACGTCCATAGATGTCCTAGGGCTAGGCGTACTAGTCGGTAGGGTGGCTGGTTTTGGGGTGTCTTCAGGAGCAAGCTGCTGTAGATAGGTTGAAGCGAAGGGAGCGACAACATCAGAGCGAGGTATTTAAATTGTTATGTAAATTATGCAAATTGTTATGTAAACTGTTGTTTTATTTATTGAAATATGGGAGTGAATATGCTAGATTAAGTAAAAATTTAGTAAATTTCAAATTTACTGTTCTGTTTTAACTATCTGGTAGTTTAAATTAAATGTCGGTCACTACATCTGGTATCAGAGCCATAGGTTAGAAATCTAAGCCTAAAAGGGACAAAACTCCAAGCCCAAATTTCCCTCCGCTCAACCTGCAAAAAACTCCAAGCCTTAGCTCCAGTCCCACCTGCAAACCAAACGAAACTTACTATTAATTGATTATAAGAAAAAAAAAAAAAATGA
>JASDQU010284879.1:0-14484 GCA_032191745.1 Picea mariana | reverse complement strand
TATATATAATTTATTAGAAAAGATTTTGATTACGTCTAATTTTTTATATACTAACATCATTACTGAATGTTTTTTTTTCCAAACCCTAACTAAAGGGCTCGGACATGGACACTTTTTTTTCCAAACCCTAACTAAAGGGCTCGGACATGGACACCTTACCATATTGTAGTGACACAACATCTTGTTCAAATATCACCTTGTTTGTTTACCTATTTCCAATGGCTACGTGAATAAATAATAAGCCCATATAACATAGGCTTCTATTTCATCTATTTATGGCGGCTATAGGTTTATCTACATTAGCATTTCCCCATTGGCTTCGATATTTTTAGGTGCAATGCTTTCAGTCTCTCTAACTGGCTATGATGGATCCACCCTTATTTACGATGCACCTACTACTTATGGATCTCCAATTACTTTATTGATCAATTCAATAAAGCTTTGTTGTTAGCTTTGCTTATGGCATTTAAAGCAAAAACATAAGCTTTGTTAGTTTTGCTTATAGCATTTAAAGCAAAAACATCTAATAGTATATAAATTTTAAATGATATTTAATACAATTTCAGTTTCTCACTATAAACGTTATCTTAATCATTCACTCAACAATAACTTAAAAAAAAAACTTCATTAAAAAATTAATTAAACTTAAAGTTGCTCCTTTTATTGGTCCTCCCCCCTCATTGAATAAATGAATGCATGAGGTAATTCTTTTGACATTAATAAGCAAACAAGGAGATTTTGTTGATATTTTAAAAGCATTGATAATTAAAAATATATAAGCAATTGCTCGATCTAAAATACCTCAAAACTGGTGTAATTTTCAAAACATAAATAATGTTTTTTTTCAACATGTAATGTTTTCTCTACTTACTTTGATCCAATCAAATCAAAGCAGTATTTCCACCACTAAATAATATAAAACATATGTTGTACAGGACACGGGGTTTGGGTTGGAGTTAAATAATTTGATATGGGAATTATCCAATTGTTGCACAGGACACAGGGTTTGGGTTGGAGTTAAATAATTTGATATGGGAATTATCCAATTGAATCACCTGGTTTGTATTTGTGTTGTAAATAAGCAAAAATGAAATTCAAAAACAAATACAAAGCGAAAATTAAAAAATGTAAGAACATAACAAAATTCATTTTCAACAAAAAAATTAAACTAAAACTTTTTTCAAGATAAAAATAAGAAATAGTGCTTTATAACTTCGATTTTCATTAAAATATATTAAATTAAATTTGTTCAAACACGCACTGATAAAAGTTTTGTCAACAAAAAACAAAAATAATCAAAGAATTAAACTAAAACTTTATGTATTCAAATTTCAAGATAAAAATAAGAAATAGTGCTTTATAACTTCGATTTTCATTAAAATATATTAAATTAAATTTGTTCAAACACGCACTGATAAAAGTTTTGTCAACAAAAAACAAAAATAATCAAAAGGATGGTTTATCGAATTAAAATATTCAACTTATATGTATAAGGTTTTTTTTGAGGCAGAAGACAACTAATTTTGCAAGAAAGTAAATACTAAGCAGCTTATGTAATTACTATTGCTCTTTATTTTGTGATTTTAACTTTGCAGATATTATTGCATTAAGTGAATATCTCACAGATGATTACCACTAGTACAACCAATACCTATTGTTGTCAGAACACATATCATTTTATCCATCACCGTGGATATTGGAAAATGCTGAAAATTATGTTTAAGATTCTAACCTACAATTTTGTATTATGGGTAAACCCATTGCTTTAAAATTTATAGAACCAATATAGTATATATATATATTTTTAATATTTCATGACACAAAAGAAAGTTATCACTAACATTCAAACATTCCCAACAAAACAAAAAGGTTGTATAGTTTGCAAACATAATACTTCAACTTTCAGCATTGTAATTTCAGTTTCAATTGTACTAAAGTTTCCATAATCATTTGATGAAACATTAGACAATACCTTTGTAATGGTTGCAATCACTAAAACAAACTGAAAACCTTTATCACCAGACTTTGCAACATAATACTTCAACTTTCAGCATTGTACTAAAGTTTCCATAATCATTTGATGAAACATAAGAAAATACCTTTGTAATGGTTCCAGTCACTAAAACAAATTGAAAACCTTTATCACCAGACTTTGCAGTATGGTTTCACGGTGGATTTAGAAACTTGCGAAGGTCAGGTCCAAATCCATGATCGTTTATCTTGTATGCTTTATCTAAGACCTAGGACAATATCATAAAAGAGTGGACAATCTCATAAGACGTGTGATGCGTAAGACGTGTGATGCGTATGATCCTTGGGTACAACCACTCCTTCTCCAATATCCATTTAGCCATCGTTGAAATACTTATAATGCATAACGCCAGTAAGAGATTCTCCTCTATAAATAAATAAAATACGTTAAAGAGAAGTTCCATTTGCATATATAAGGGCTTATTGCTAAAATATTAAAAACAAGTAGTTGCTCCAGAGAAAATCTACTTCATCTAACCATTGTCAATGTAGTGTTTTGTAACTTACATGCATAGGTCCATTCCCTTTTGCTTAAAACCTTCAATGGTTGCAACACTAATATGTGTGAAAAATAAAAAATAAAACAAAAATAGAACATCTCGAGGACTCAACCGAATGACGAGAAAGAAATTGAATAATATAGAGGTAGGTATGATGGGATATAAATAGATAGGTAGGAAGGTAGTTCGATTTATTACTTAACTCCACCCACTTCTCCCAGTCTTTCATGGACAGTAAAGGTGTGAACTCACCCTTACTAGCATTAGGGATGATGAGTATGTCCACGCCAAAAAAAATTGTGTTCACATTAAATATAATAATATTGGAAAATATGCAGTCGATAAGTCAATGAAGTAGGCTACCCTATATATTTTTTGAAGTAGGTGAGAATTTTTCTCACAATCAATTCCCAACTTGTTGTCAATCCCCAACTATTGATATGATTTCGTGAGTATGGATACAATGGATGGAAATCAATTAGTACAATGTACAATATGCTCAAGAAGAGCATTAATGACATAACAACCAATTTATTCACGCAATCTTCCTGAGCATTATTTACACAACAATCCAATTTATTCACACAATCTTTTAAATCCAATTTATTCAGAAAAACTTTTAATAATAGCACTATAGATCATTAATAATCCCCCAACTACCTTTCTATGTCGCTCAAGTTTTTTTTTTTTTAAATAACTATAGATTATTAATAGGCTAGAGTGAATTGTATTGTGTTTCAACAATAAATTCAACCAACATGTTTGATCGATCCTGGACTCTATGGAGCACGGTTTTCCACTTCTCAATTTCTCTCCCAACTCCCAACAAAATTATTGTTGCAGTTAATTTATACATTCTATATGTATTTATAACCAGACTTGGAACTCAAGCAATTTGAATATGAAACCTCCCCATCCATGTTCTTAATCTTACACCTATTGACTGACTTACAAGATTGGATCTTACTCATTTTATATAAGAAAAATATATACATCCATACAAATAGATGCATATTCTATATTGATCTTTGATATATTTATTGAATGGTGTTGTCAAGTTCATTAACCTTAAGCTCCTACCCAACCTTTTAACTTTTCACTGGTTGATAGAAACTACATAAATAAATACCATGGATCTAAGGGAAAACTAATTAAACCAGCTAAAGGTGGAGCTGATATATACATTACACATGAATCCAGTAGCATGCACTCGACATAAACAAACCATGATGCTAGTTGCCCAACTTTACTATCCCACTAAATTAGGTGTTCAAAATGTCATTGATCAATATGTGTGGTATTGTCAAACAACTCCCTTGTATATGAACCATGGGAAAACATGGATATCCACCTTCTCGAATGCTTTTACCCTATTTAGAAAAGGATACCTTGAGAGTTTGTATTCCTAACTTGGAGTTAATGGTTCAATCAATTCTAGAACAACTCTCATCATAGACATCTTTATCACACACTAAAATTGAGGTTTTCTAATATTTGAGTTTTGTTCAAGTGGATATATCTCTCTGAGATAACAGATCGTGGTTTAAAAAAGGTTATGGTTATCGCTCGTTATCCATATTTGAAGTTTATCTATCTTTTTTGTTGGTTATCCATCCATGGTTTTTGGTCACAGGGATGATTTTAAGGATGAAAATTTGTTTTAAAATGTAGAAACCTTGGCGAATCTTATTAATCCTTCATATGCTAACTATAAAATGTTTGGCGATATTTTTGTAAAAACATTCAATTTTCTAAGGATTTTGTATAGTGTGTATAAAAGTTTGGCGATTTTTAAGGTAAAATAATTTTGTCCTATAGAATTTGGGCAAATCATTTTTAGAATAGCAAATTTTTTGGGGGGAAAAAACTTGGAAATTTAGCCTATGAGAAAACTTTAGCCCCTAAATTCATCCATGTTTGGTCATCAATATCACTTAGTTTATTTGTGAATTTCATATCATCATACATGAAGGATAATTATTAACTACATTAGTCAATGCTTTGGAAATAATGAAAACATATAATGAGACATAATGTTTTCCGAAGTTGCTCAAGGGATTTGCATGAAAATTATCACAAAGTGTTTTAAACTCTACATAAAACTATCTAATGCATCAAAGTTTTTTTTTAGGGGAACTGTAATGGAGAACAACCATTTCTTTGTAGTAAAAAGAAAATACAATTAGTAATTCAAATGATTAAGTTAGCCAAATGAGAGACACAGTTTATGGGATATGGGGCAAATAGAATAGGTCGAACTTCATTTGAGAGCCCTAATGAACTAGATCCATCTTTGAAATCTATTCTATCTATTATATAAATCCCGAAGGTTTGCACCATTAATGTATTTTTCTTATAAAGTGTTGGCATTCTATGATCTATGTTATTGCACATTGTTGGCATAGCATGGCCCTTAAGGTCCTAGTATTCAAACCAATACTCTGATACCAAATGTAGCACCCCTCTACAAGATGCTAATAAATTAATCATTCATTAAATACATACACAATAACAACTTTGTTTTAACATAATTTCATTGATTTTCATTTACACAATTCTTATACATTTGCTCAATGATAAATCTAAATAACATGATGAAATAAGTAATAGGTTAACTCTAAGATTTAAAACTTAAAACATAAGTATATACAAAATATCAATAACAAAATACCACTTAAAAATACTTCCTCCTTAGTTTGTCGAAGCTCATCAGTTGTAATGTAGTTTTGGGCGCTTCCAAGCATTCTTTTCCCACTTGCCTAGAGTGAAACAACGAAATCCTCCCATCCAACTAGGAGCCTAGTCGACTTCCTAGCTCCAAGAAACCTTTCGGTTTCTTGGCCCTCCGTGCCTGTGACTCCAATAACAACAAAGCACAAATGCTCTAAGAATACTATCACAAGAATTACATCTTCCAAGAATTGTCCAACCTCTCAACATCCTCTCTTATGTATCAAATTTTAATTTCTTCTTCCCCAAGTCTCCTCAACCACCCTCATTATTAGTCATCAACCTCCCTTATCTAGATTTTTGGGAAAAATATAAAATAAAACTAAAATATAAATGACTTGCATAAAACAACAATAAAGAAAATGCAAAATCTTTCTTCTCATGCTAGCTAATTAATGCAATTTGAAAAATTTCCCCAAAATGTACATGACAACCCATCATGCTCATTTAATTCATCATACCAACCATCAAAAAAGTCAAAGAAGGTATTGAATGCTTCTAGATATTTTGTATGCAATATAATTTACATAGTCAATAAACATTCAATTAAATAATAAATAATTTAGTTTAATAACTAAAATATTATTTAATTGTACTAGTGTACATGTGTAGGGTATGTGTGTGTAGCTAGCGAACACATATCTCATGCATGTACTAATGATGAACAACCAGTACCTCTAGTGTATAGTTCCTATATGATCACACCAATGTATGCAGAACAACAGATCAAGTAATGCATTATTTAATAATCTTAACGAACAAAATTACAATAATTCATAATTAACTCATTATCACACTTAAAATATAAAAAGGGAATCAAAAGAGGGTTTTAAACATGGTAGGAATGAAGTGAGTAAACAATAGTGACACATATAATCCCCAATCAATATTCTCAACTAACATCGAAGCATCCTTCCTTCCTGACCTACTTCCATCCTATCATTTCCTTTGCTGGACTAAGATGGAGCGTCAACTATATTGACCTAACTCCATATAGAACCCATAAGAGGAAGTGTCATACATCTTGACCAAGCTTCCCCAGCGGGAAACTAGCAGTCGCCATCAAACATCTAGGGGAGCATGAATTCACACAGCCCTCCCACAACTCTAGGTTTCAGAGGATAAACGGTGGGAAATACCTCCACCCCTCCTTACATAACTAGGGTCAACACCCTACATCAAGCCATATTGTGCAACTACAGTTCTTAGAGTCACGTCATCAAACAACCACTCTGGGCAAGCTCTATGTCCTGTCAAAACTACACTTACCACAAATCATAGTAATATTTTGAATCACATTTTAAATCATAATTATAACTTATAGCATACAATATCTTATTTGTGTCTACGACATCCATGTTACCTCATCACTGTAGTCATTTGGCTATCACATAACTCATCAACCTGTAGGTTATTTCACTAATAACTCATATCCATGTATATACATCATAATTTCATATAAGAATCCATATTTGTTTTGACGTTCAATTAAAAAATGTATGCTTATTTTTATCATGCCTTGTATTTGTTATACATTTACAACATAACTTGAACTGGTACCCATGTACCAAAATTCCACATTTAAATTTGCATGTTGGAACAATTCTCATAACTATCATCATTTTAACATATAACAATAAAATAACATTATACATCATATAAATAGGTCTAGATATACACATCTCAAATGTCTATATCAGTCTAACTAAGTCCAAATAGTTACTAAGAAATGAATTACTAAGATGAGTAAAATGAGAGTTCTAACTGTTGAAGGTCAAAATATGGGGTGTTACACTGAATAAGCACAATGCCTGCGCCACATATCCCTCTGGAGCCACCGCCTGCCTTGCAGACCCACTCGCCCTTGAAGAAGCTCACATCGTCGATCGCCTTGCAACCCCACGCCCTTGATGAATCACACATCATCAACTGCCTTGCATCCCCGTACCCTTGAAGAGGCTCATGCCCGAGTTCTCGCTCGCCCTTCTCCCTGGAGTTTTCTGGTATGCGGCTAGCGAAACCCTAGCCACAGAGCCCTTCTCCAAAACAAAAAGCCACACTTCTCAGGAAGAAGGCTAGGATTCTATTAGGGTTCTCCACATAATTAAGTAGTTGTATTCATTTTAACAATGATATAAAATAAAACAATAGGATGCATTGATATTCAATGATAATACTATGAAAAATGACTCAGATACGAAGGAAATTAATCCTCTATATTGATTTCAACACCCAGATACAACAAATCGTCAAGTGAAATGAATTTGGGGTAAAAACAAATTTCAAAACATATATTATAAGTTGAAGGTGCTTCCCTAAATATGGCCCTCTTATAGAAATTTATTGATCTACCTTTCAATTTCTGTAATTTCGTTTGGGTTGAGCCCATAAATTATGGACTTTGGCAAGGATTTGTCATAAATTCAATGGAGCATTAAATTAGTCACTGATGAGGCAATCCTTTTGGATTTTCAAATACTTTTTCAGATGAATCTGATATAACATAAAACAATAGGGTGCATTGATTTTAGTGATAATACTATGAAAAATGATTTAGCATAATCAAGTAGTTGCATTCATTTTAACAATGATATAGCATAAAACAATAGGGTGCATTGATTTCAGTGATAATAATATAACATAAAAGAATAGGGTGCATTGATTTAAGTGATGATACAATAAAAACTGGTTTAGATAATCAAGTAGTTGTCTTCATTTTAACAATGATACAACATAAAACAATAGGGTGCATTGATTTCAGTGACAATGGTATAACATAAAACAATTCTATTTAAGATAAAACAATTCTATTTAAGAAAATCTTACGACTGTATCGATTGGGACCAACTTCACCTGATACTTTTAAAAATAGGTTTGGGTCTCTAGACGACTAATTGGATTATGTCCTGTATAAATTATGCATCCTTGGCAGTCTTGGTAGATGGGGAGCCTACTGATTTTTTCAGAAGTGAGAGGGGGGTTCGCCAGGGCTTCCCTTTATCACCTCTTCTCTTCATCATGGTGATGGAGGGACTCAGTTTATCTTTAAAGAAATCTAGGGCGGAAGGTAATATATCAGGTATAAATGTTTCTCGATTGACTAATATCTTACACCTGCTTTTTGTGGACGATGTTCTCATTTTATCTAAGGCGTGTTTACGGGAATGGAAGGAAATTATGTCCATCATTGATCTATTATGTAATGTGGTTGGTCTTACAGTGAATTTGACCAAATCGACTATTCTCTATGAAGGCCTTGCAGAATTTGACTTGACTCCATTTAAAGCCCTTCTGCCCTTTACTTTCAGTACTCTATCCATTGGATTTAAATACCTGGGGTATTTTTTTAAAACAGGCCCTCATAGAGTTGTTGATTGGAGTTGGCTGGTTACAACAAATTCTCAAAAAATTTAAGGATGGTATAACAGGTGGCTCTCTCTAGGGGGCAGATACATCTTGATCAAATCTGTGCTGGAAGGCCAATCGGTTTTTTGGATGTCCATGGAGACTCTACCGTGTACCATCCTTAACAAGATTCGTAAACTCGTGTTTCACTATTTATGGAATGGGAAATCAGATTCTCTTGCCATTTTCATCTCTGTAGGTGGGAGATTTTGTCCAGAACAAAACAAAATGAGGGTTGGGGGTTCCTCAATCCTTTTGATTTTAATATGGAATTGATTTCAGCAACACTGTGGAGACTGTTAATGTAGAGAAGCATTTCACAGCAAGTATTATTTGATAAATACATTCATAACACTTCTCTCATTAGCTGGCTTAGAAGGCCCTCCTATAACTGTCGATCTGTCTCTCGAATGTGGGCTAGTTTTTTACGATATCTTCCTATTATCTTCCAGTGGCTTAGTTGGAACCCTAGAGACAATAGACTCATCACCATTGGCAAGGACAAAATTTTTGGTATAGGCAGTCGATCCATCCTTAATTCAGAGCTTGTCACATTCCTGAATTCCATTCAGACTTTTATGCTGACACAAGTTTCCATTTATTGGTCTCCTGGGATGGGTGCGGATGTATGGAGTAGCAACATTTATTTGGGATTAGCTGGGGTCCTTGCAGCTGAATGGAGCGCTTACACAACAGAGTTAAAAAAGGTAGGGGTCTCTATTCTTGCAGGTAAAATCGATTCTCTTATTTGGACTAGGGGCGACTTCTCAAGAACCTTCATGGTGAAGAATTGTTATGCTGCTATCCTCTCAACTCTGAACCTTCCGATTTGTCAGGGATGGAAGAAAAATGTATGGAAATGGGGGCTCACTTTGAAGATTACTTTATTTTTCTGGTTGGCGATGGAGGGTAGATTGACAACCTGGGAAAAAATTCAATGAAAAGGGTGCATGGCTCGGGCATTTACCTACTTTGTAATCAAAATTCCGAATATATAGCCCACTTTTTTATCCATTGTTCTTTTTCTATTTCGGTTTGGGCTAAGTGTGCACAACTATAGAATTTAAATTATACTTGGACCGGTATTTCCATTAATCATTACATGGAATATTGGGTTGGTAACAAGGCATTGTCAAAAAGACTTCCAACATTGGTTTGTTGGCATATTTGGCTCAACCGCAACAATCTGTTATTTGAAGGTAAAGGGCCTTCTACTTGGTCAGTAGTCCACGGGACTTTAAGTATGGTCGGGAACCTGCCCATTGGTACAAAATTAGTACCCAAAAGTTTAAGAGTGAACTCTATCTTCAGGATAAATTGTTATTCATTGGCTTTCTTTGACAGTGCTTCAGTGGAGAGAGGTACTAATTGTGGGGCATGTGGCACCATATTTTGCAGAGATATGACCAAATATAGGTGGCATTTTAATGGCGGAGCTGGAACAAATACTAAAGATGAATTGTTGGGCGCTTGGGCTTCGCTTTTCATAGCAAAGCAGTTAGACATTCAATACATCCAACTGATAGGCGATTCCAAGATAGTAATTGATTGGCTCAATAAAAAAGGAAATCTTCAAGCCATAAATATCAAAGGTTGGAAAGGAAAGATTAGGGAGCTAATATCGTCATTCAGAGGTATATATTTTCAACATGTATTCATGGAGGCAAATGTGGAGGTGGACAAATACTTGAAACAATCCTTAGCGACTATGCAATATACCAGATATAAAAAGTATGCAGAATAGAAATAAAATGTTAGAAATGGCATAATAACATCAATATAACCAGAATAATCACCACAATAGCACTGAAATGATATAAGAATAACAACAAAAATAACACTTTGATTCTGAAAGCAATGTTTATGGGCCTCTTCGAGGGGGAAACCTCTAGTTGAGCAAATCTCTATTACAATGATATCCAAGCTAGGGTTCTCATACCCTCGAATCCTATTTATGCTAAATATATCTATCAAAAGAAGCATCTAGAGGAAGATTCTTCTAGAAGCGAAAGCTTCTATTATGTCTTCTTACATTCGACTTATTCTATTTTATTGAAAGGCCTTATTAATATTGACCTTTATTACATCTGAATATATTGTTCTACCTATGTGTGGGTTAGGACCCTAACATGTCCTCCCCCTTAAAAACAACCTTGTCCTCAAGTCTTGAGATGTGGAAATTGTTGCAGAATGGTAGTTGGTTCCCAAGTGGCATCTGCTGGAGTTGTATCTTTCCACTATAATAACACTTCCTTGATGGTTCTCTGACGCAGGTGATGCTCACACTGGTCTAAAACTACTTGTGGCTATAGCCAAATGGATCCTTCTTCATCTAACTCAGGAAGGTTGGTTGGAATTTGGCACTTAGTTCCAATCACCTTCTTTAAGAATGAAACATGAAAAACAGGATGTAGCTTCGAATGATTGGGAAAAGCTAACTGATAGGCTACTTGTCCCACATGCTTGAGAATGGTATAAGGACCATAAAATTTGGGTGCTAGCTTCTGAAAATGCTCGGCCTTGAGGGAAGTTTGCTTGTAAGGTTGCAGTCGAAGAAACACCTGATTGCCTTCTGCAAATTGATGTTCAAAGCGACCTTGATCTGCTTGTTGCTTCATGTGATTATATGCCATGACCAAATTCTCTTTGAGGGTACGAAGAATAGCCGCTTGAACTGTAAGTGTTTGGTCAACCACCTGGACCTTCGAGACACCAGGTAAGTATGAGAGAACTGAAGGTGGCTTCTGTCTATATACCGCTTCAAAAGGAGTCATGTGTGTAGTTGTATGGTATGAAGTGTTGTACCACCATTCAGCTAGGGGTAACCATTGAGCCCAATGATTTTTCTTTTCCAAGGAAAAACACCTCAAATATGTTTCCAAACACTTGTTGACAACTTCCATTTGACCTTCAGTCTGGGGATGATAAGCTATGCTAAGATGCAATTGGGTGCCTTTTAGCTTGAACAATTCTTGCCAAAAATTGCTTGTGAAAGTTGGGTCGCGATCAGAAAAAATAGAGTGTGGCATGCCATGAAGCTTGAAGACCTGATCCATGAAAATTTGAGCCATTGTGGATGTTGTAAATGGGTGTTGAAGAGCGCAGAAATGAGCATACTTGGAAAGGCGATCAACAACCACCATGATGACTGATTTATTTCCCGATTTGGGTAAGTCGATAATAAAATCCATAGAGATATCCTTCCAAATAGTAGGTGGAATCGGAAGCGGTTGTAGTGTGCCTGGAGATTTGATTGTTTCTCCCTTATTGCGTTAACACACATCACATTCAGTGACAAAATTATGAATGTCTTGTTTCATACCATCCTAGAAAAAAGAACATTTGACCCTGTCATAGGTTTTGGTGAACCCGGAGTGCCCCGTTGTGGGTGTAGCATGAAGCTCAGAAAGTACTGTGGATTTAAGCTTTGATTGTTTACTTAAATACAAACAATCTTTGTATTGAAGCTCATCATGGAGCCAAGAATACCCTGGGGAAGTTGGAGCATTGGGTTGCAATTGTTGGATCAGATGTGAACTTTTGGGATCTTGTAGCCATTCTTAGCGAATGGCTTAGAGCCAATCTGGTACAATGAAGGAAAGAGAAAAAAGGGATCCTCCATCTTCATATTTTCGGGAAAGTGCATCTGCAACCACATTGTCTTTGCCTTTCTTGTAAATGATCTCATAATCATATCCAAAAAGCTTAGTCGCCCATTTTTGTTGCTCCAGGGAGGAAATGTGTTGTTCTAGAAAATACTTGAGGCTTTGATGGTCTGTATTAATTTGGAAACATTACCCCAATAGATAAGGGCACCACAGATCAACGACATGAAGAATAGCCAACATTTCCTTTTCATAGATTGATTTGCCCAGATTTATTTCAAATAGTTGCTTGTTGGTAAAGGCCAAAGGCTAACCCTCCTGCATAAGGACAACACCAATTCCTTTCCCTGAGGCATCACATTCCAAGACAAAGGTCTTTGTGAAATCAGGAAGGGCCAGGACTAGATTGGTGCACATGGCCATCTTCAAGTTTTGAAAAGCTTGAGCAGCGGCTGGAGTCCAAGTGAAAGAGTTCATTTTTAGGAGGGCAGTGAGAGGTGCTACAATCTTTCCATAATTCTTAACAAACTTGAGATAATACCCTGTTAAGCCCAGAAATCCATGCAAGATTTTGAGAGTCTTTGGGTGAGGCCAGTCTTGCATAGCTTCAATATTTTTAGGATCCACCCTGACGCCATCCTTGCCAACCAGATGACCCAAGTATTCTACTTTTGAGGCACCAAAAGCACATTTAGACTATTTCAGGAAAAGTTGGTGATGGGAGAGTAGATGGAGAACTCAATCCACATGAGCAAGATGGTCTGTCCAGGTTTTGCTATAGATGAGGATATCATCAAAGAAAACTAAGACAAAATGATGGAGAAAAGGACGAAAGACATGATTCATGAGGCTTTGGAAGGTGGAGGGGGCATTACACAAGACAAAGGGCATGACCAAAAACTCATAGTGGCCCTCATGATTTCTAAAGGAAGTATTAGGAATGTCTGTCTCTTTCATACGTATCTGGTGGTAAACCAAATGAAGATTAAGTTTAGTAAAGAATTGGGCACCACTCAATTCATCCAGGAGGTCATCAATGACAGGAATGGGAAATTTGTCTTTAATGGTAAGTTTGTTGAGGGAATGAAAGTCAAGACACATTTGCCAAGAAACTTCCTTCTTCAGGACCATGACCATAGGAGAAGAGTAAGGGCTCGTACTAGGGCAGATAACGCCTGCATTAAGGAGTTCCTGGACCATTTTCTCAATTTCATTTTTTGGGGAAAACGGGTGACAATATGGACGGATATTGGGAGGAAGGCTTCCGGGTACAAGTGGAATGGAATGAACATGAACACCATGGGAAGGAGGGAGTCCTTAGGGAGTGGAAAATACCACTTGATGTTTATAAAGGATGTCTTGGAGGTCTTGTGGCACCGAGGGTGTCTCTGTTGCTTGTATGGCATGGAGTTGGGCAATAACACCAAAATGACCTTTTTTTAGCATCTTTTCCATGCAATGGGAACTAATGATCTCAGGTGAACTGGATGTGATGCCTTGGAACTTATATTGGTGGCCCTCTTGGTCGAATTGCATGGTTAATTCCTTAAAATATATGAGAATGGGACCTAGAGTCCTTAGCCAGTCTGCACCCAACACAATGTCACAACCAACCATGTCGATAGAAAACATATGAGATTTCAAGTGGTAGTCACCAATTTGGAGACGCACATTTTCACAATGCCCTCAACATTTCATGGAACCACCATTGGCAATCATGATTTGGAAATTATTGACAACATGGATGTAGCAATGAGTTTTTTGGGCAATCCGGCGATGAATAAAATTATGGGTGCTTCCACTATAAAACCAGAATGATGACCTTTTGATGCTTGATGTAACCGATTAGCTTGAGGGTTTGGGGAGCAGAGAAGCCAGTGAGAGCATTGAGGGAAATGACCGGTTCTACTTCGGGAGGGTTTGAGGGAGGGGTTATGTCAGTAGTTTCAGGTAACTGAGACACAAGGAGAGTTTCAACATCCTCTTTCGAAATATCCTCAGAAATGGCCATAAAAAACTTTTGTTCCTTACACTTGTGGCCTGACAAATATTTGTCATCACAATTATAACAAAGGCCTTTGAGTTGGCGTTCAACCATTTCAACCCTAGTCAATTTTTGGATCTTTAGTGGAGCGGAGGGAGTAGTGGGATTTACTAGTTTAGGGCAAGGGATAAAGGAGGGTTTTTGGTTTTGAGAAGAAACAACCTGTTGT
>JASDQU010284874.1:0-14484 GCA_032191745.1 Picea mariana | reverse complement strand
GATCAGAAAAAAAACAACACCACTAAATTCGTGGCATCGAATTACCCAAAAATGTCTATCTCCACGCTTCAATCTGATTATGGCACTTTCAGGCCCTTGAGAAAATTCATCTTGGTTTCCTTGACTACCCCTGCAATAAATTAATGGGAAATTTCTCATTTTTTGTGCCTGTCTGTATGGTCACTTGCCCCTCAAGCTCTGGAAAAACTCAACTCTTAAATAAAATCGAAGGGTGGATATACCAACGAAGTTGTTTGGCCTGTTGGTTGGCGGATATATTTAAAATGATTTTTTGGAGGAGGTTTCGGTCTCAAGTCCTATGTATATATGTGTGTGTGTTGTTTGTTGTTTGTTGTTGGGCCTACTTATAACTTTGGAGTATGGTTTAGATTTGGCGGATCCCACCAGATATGACGGTGGATTATGTTATAAATTTAGTGGGCTGGGGGTTGGCGCCAACCAACCCCTTTATCCCTTTTAAATTTTTATTTGTGGGCGTCCTTGTTAATTTTCCCGCTGCCACATGACAACCCATGATTGGGCCACATGGCAGTCTTTCATTAGCCGATGTCACCACACTGCATGGACAACATCGTCACCTCTGCCACATCATCCTACTAGCTCACCTACTAGGTGGTTGTATGGGCTTCCATGTGGTTGTATGGAATGCCACATGGCACCTTCCCATTGGTCCATGGATTTGACAAGAAAATTCAAAAAATGAGTGACACGTGGTAGCCATTGGTGCTGCCACATCATCATACTGATGCCATGTGGGCGTGATGTAGACCCCCTTCTCTCCTAAGGGCTGCGCGACTTCCCGGTCTAGGATCTATCAAGAAACTGAGTCTGATTGACTCTTCAGTCCCTCAAGGACCTCCAATTAACTAAATAGGCCCCCTTCTTCTTAAGGCGTAGGTCCTATGGAACCAACAGGCTTCTCCTTAATGATTTTAAATCTTCAACACATTTGGGTGCTAGTTCTCCTTGTTAATCCCTCCCTCTATGTGACCAAGGCGGTGACTAGTCGTCTAAATGGAAGGCACTTCACTATTTCCCATCTCACGAAGTTTTCTTACTCGTCCTTCCAAACTCCAAACTCCTGAGCTCTGCTGGCGTCAGATCGACGGTCTACAATCCCCATGATCCAATGGCTCTACCCTCACCTTCGTGAATCAAGACTTTGCGCTTCGCGAGATCGAGAGGTGGGTCATCTCCCTTTTCCTGATTTCCAAACTTTCGATATCTCCTTCCCTCGAAATGAATCAACTGTCCAAATATCTCTTCGATATGACGACTCAGATCAAATCACAAACTTGGATTTTGCGAGTTCCCTCTCCTATGTGTGTGAAGCATTAAATCTCTTTCACTTTGAATTGAATCAGAAGGCTACTGATCCTTTGTGCTGTGATCCAACGACCAAAGTCTCTCCTCCTCCTGAGCTTTTGATCTCTCTGACTTAGAATAATTTCTAAGGGTTCAAAGGTTTCAAACCTTTTCTCCTCCGACAAGTCTGACTCTTGGATCTTGCTAACACTTATGAAAAGTGTTATCCCTTCTGTGATTTGTCCTTACAAGGAATTCGACTTCCCACGCACTCTTTTTATTCTAGAGATTTCGATAACTCAGATTTGAAGGATTTCCGAAAATAAATTCTTCTCGACCTCCTAGAGTTCTCCTTTTTCTTGATGCACATATTACAATTGATCGTTATGCAAGTTTTGAATTCTCGCGGACGACTTTGCACACATTGCAGCAGACACTTTGAACTCCTTGCAAAGGGAAAGTTTCATGCTATCTCTTCTGAGCTTCATAATCGAAACAGATCATATCAATGCACTCCTTGTGTTATGTGTGCACACCTTGCCCCACTTGACATAAGAGAAACAATTGAAGCTTATCCTAACATTCACAGTTCCATCTACTCATAATGAAATTCATTCATTTATTCATGAAAGCACAATAACAGAGAATTGCAAGAAATGTCCACACCATGCATTGGGTAAATTTTCCTCAGTTATATTTATTAAAAAAAATGGCTACAACTGTAAAACAACTAAAATTCAGAAACATCTCCTCCTAACTTGTAGCTAGCCTCATTTGAGCATACAAAACCTCTATTTATCTCAGAGGTTTCTTAGGGTTTCCCCTAATTACTTGTCTACTACAAAACCTAACCTACAACTATCTTGGACCAGTCACATTCCAGAGATAGAGTGGAAAATCCCACTTCACTCGTAATCATTCAAGCATGTCTCAAAATATTTTTTCAGCACCGATTTTAAGTGTACCTCAAAAGATTATTCCAGCGCTGAGTTCATGTGTGCTTCAAAATATCTGTTGTGACTGTCATCATTGAGATTCTGAAAATACTCCCAGACATTGGGTGGTCCTGCTCCATGTGCTTTCCAACGATGCTCCTGCATCATACTCCCCTTGAAAAAAATTCATGGACTTCTGTCCATGAGCTCTTGCACTGACTTTCCATGCTTCTAGATAGTAGCTTCATTTTCCCAACTGGCATCTTTTATTGGGTATCCCTTCCACTTGACTAGGTATTCAAAATAGGTCTTCCTTCTAGTCTTTTTGCCAATCCTCTGATCAACGATCTTCTCCATCTGTGGTATTCAACTATGGGCATTTGTTTCTCCCACTTAATCTTCTCTTGATCTTATGATCCCTCTGTGTCATATTTCCTGTAAGGGTATAGGTCTGAAACGTTGAATATGGGCGATATGCCCACATCATCTAGCATCTCAATCTCATAGGTGTTTGCATCAAACTTCCTCAAGATTTTACATGGCCCTATCTTCTTCATATTTAACTTGTTATATGTTCCCCTAGAGAACCTTTCTTTCTTGAGATGTGCTAGAGCCTGATCTCCTAGTTCAAATTGAAGTTTCTTGTGATGTTTATTATCTTTGCGCTTGTAATCCTGGTTAGAACTCTGCAACTATCCTATGATTTGGCTATGGAGCTTCTTCATTTCTGCAGCAAAATACTATGCTCCAGTGCTCCTAATTTCACTATGTTCCAGGTCTCTCAACTTAGATACTCCCCTGGGTTGCATTCCATGCAATATTTGGAATGGGCTCTTCCTAGTGCCCCTGTTTGGTGAGTCATTGTATGCAAATTCTTCTTATGGTAGAATCTGATCCAACTGATTATGGTGCTTAGTGACCAGACTCCTCAATAAGTTTCCTAAACTTCTGTTTACCACCTCAGTCTATCCATCTGTCTGAGGGTGATAGGATAAGCTGAAGGAAAAATATTTCCCTAACTTCTTCCACAACGTTCTCCAAAAATGACCAACGAACTTTGTGTCTTTGTCCGTGACAATGATTCTAGGTATTCTGTGAAGTCTCACAACTTCCTTGAAAAACATATTTGCAACATGTGTTGCATCAATGGTCTTCTGGCATGGGATAAAGTGTTCCATCTTTGAAAATCTATCCACCACCAAAAATATGGAATTGAATCCTCCTTTCATTCTTGGAAATCCCAACACAAAATCCATGCTTATTGCATCCCAAGGCCTCTCTGGTATTGGCAATGGTTGATACAATCCAATGTTCTATCTTTTTCCTTTTGCATGTTGGTAGATTCTACATCTGTTCACAAACTTTATCACTTCTGTTCTCATACCTAGCCAATAGTATGAACTTCTCAACTGTGCAAACATTTTATCATGTCCAAAATGTCCTTCCAATCCTCCACCATGCTTTTTCTTCAAAAGGTTATCCCTCATTGAGCATTTTGGTATGCAAAACTAATTTCCCTTGAACAATAATCCCTCTTGAATCATGTACTTTGGCCACTCGATTTGGTCTCTGAGCACATGATTTGCACATGCTTCATATGCTTCCTTAAAATCTGTATCATCAAAATACATGACCTTAAGGTGTTCAAACCCCAAGGTTTTCACCTGAAATTCCTGCAGAATTAAACATCTCCTTCTTAATGCATCAACAACTTTGTTAGCATTCCCAACATTATGTTTTATCACAAAAGTAAAATTCTGCATAAACTCAATCCATTTTGCGTTCCTCTGATTCAATTTTTATTTTCTAGTTATGAATTATAAAGCCTGGTTATCGCTATACAAGACAAATTCTTGTGGGACAAGGTAATGTCTCCATTTATTCAAGGCTTGAATTATGGAATAAAAATCCTTATCATACATGGAGTATCTTCTCTTGGTCTCATTCATATTTTCACTAAAATAGGCAACAGGTATATTATCCTGACTTTAAACTGCTCCAATTGCAACTCCATTTGCATCACATCTCACTTGAAATGTCTTCCCAAAATTTGGGAAGAACAGAATTGGTCGTTCTGTTATTTTCTCCTTCATTATATTGAATCTCTTCTCGGCCTCCTCTATCCATTTAAAAGACTTGTGCTTCTTCACTGTATCCATCATTGGTGCACAAATCCCACTGAAGTCTCTAATGAAATTCCTATAGAAACTTGCTAATCCATGGAAGCTTCTTAACTCGAACATGCTCTTTGGTGACGACCATTATTCGACTTCTTTCACCTTCTCTGGATCCTTATTCAATTCATTTGAAGATATCAAAAAACCCAAGTAAATGAGTTATGTCTTCATAAAAGAGGTCTTCTTTATATTTATCAACAACTTCTCCTACTGTAACCTCCTCATCACTAGTGTTAGCTACCTCAAATGCTCCTTTTTAGTCCTACTAAAGATTAGTATATCATCTAGATATACAACCACAAACATGCAAATGAAATATTTTAGTATTTCATTCATCAGACTCATAAAAGTACTCAGGGCATTTGTTAAGCCAAATGGCATAACAAGCCACTCATATGATGCAGGAGCATCTCTCCATGTCAGCCAGCTAGCCAGCCAGCCAGCCGTGTCAAGCGCATGCATTCAAGGCTAAAGACAGGCACAACCCTCATCTTTTATTTTGAATTGAATGTAATTAAATGTCTAGGTTGTTGAGCCATAGAGTCGTGCCTTTGTGAAGGTTGTAGATAAGATAGGCCTTTAATGTTTTGTAAGGCTAAGATATAGATCCAGATAGCGGACTAGACAGCCCATTCAATGTAATTGAATAGGGTAGGTAGGTTGGAGGGAAGAGCTCGAAGAGCCCCCTCAAGTAAAAGAGATTTCGTATCTCATTTTAGTAGTAGTGGTGAGAGAGTTGTAGCTGTAGTGTAGAAGAGAGGATCTGCGTGTAGAGAGCAGAAGAGAAAGATCCGAGACCTTGTTATAGGCCGTGCTTAAGAACACTTTGTAAATACAGGCGTTTGCCATTTTAATATAAACAAAAGCGGTTTTTCATGCATGTATTCTGTATTGAATGAATGTCTATGACTGTTCTTATATGTTGTGGATGTATATTGTAGGTTTGCATTTGCATGAGTGTGTTTGATTTTAGGTGAAGGTCTTTGAGGCTTCACGCCAAGAGGGTGTGATAGAACAGTGTGGGTTCTGATAGCCGTGCACAGAGGTTGCACTTCTGAATTCTGTGGGTTCAGACAAAGACATGTTGTGGCACAAGAACTGGAATCAACAACTCAGTGAAGACCTCAAGGTTGTTGAACACCTTGGAGGCAAGGCTGTGTAGGAGAGACACAGTTGCAGACATAAGCTCTGAGGAGTTCTGTGGAGCTCTGCCAAGTGGGCATTGAGCAGGTGCAAGGAGTGCACAGAGGGAGAACTCTGTTGTGAGTTCAAGAAGAATCAGAACCGCTGAGGATTCTGTGAAGCTCTACCAGGTGGGCATTGAGCAGGTGCAAGGGGTGCACAGGAGAAGAGGACAGAACTACTGGAAGTTTTGGGAGAAGATACCTTGCCAGGTGGGCATTGAGTAGGTGTGCAGATAGGCACAGAAGAGGAGAGAACTCTTTGAGTTCTGGAAATTAGAGGAAGAATCCACTAAAGGATCTTCACAGGGTTTCTGAACACCCTGCAGACTCAACAAGGGGTTGCTTGAGTAAAAGGATAGCCAGGAGGGCATCCAAGCATTCTCCATCTGAGGGAGAAGAAAGAAGGATAAAATCCCTTAGGGGTCTAAGCATGTGAAAAGCTCAGGAGAGACAACACTGTGTGTGCGTAAAGACTCTGCAGAGGCGCAGAAGTCCAAGAATCCCTTGGGGATTTGGAAGTGAAATATTAGGAGGAACAACGTTATCGAGAGCGCAGGCGAGGACTCAAATTCGTAGAGATCGCAGAGGAAAAAGAGGACAAAGGTCGAGGCCTTTGGGCCACCTGAAATTCTCCCAAGGTTGGGAAGAAAGTGTGCAAGCTTAGGAGGGAGCACATCCACCATCAGACCGGCTGGAGAAGGAGATCTGGAACGTTGGTTTCTACATCTAGGGAGCATCAGAGCAAGCACACAGAAGGGGGAGATCGTGAGCCATTGGATCTCATTCGAAAATCCCGTCAACCATCAGATTGGACAGGAGGTGCATGGGGTTTAACCCTTCTCACGCCAGGCAGAAGTCCCGACAAGTATCGGGATATCGACGTTCATGAAATCAGAAATCTTGTGGACAAGAGATCGGGAATCTCCATGGTAAAGGTCCCGAGAAAGACCTGAGCCATCTGTTTGTGGAGACACGTGGCAGAGATCGAGCGACCCGTCGATATATTAGCTATTGGGGTTTTGAGTTGACAGAGGATTTATGTCATCGGAGCATCGAAACTCTGAAACAATGATATTAGATCAGGGCCTTCCATCAGTTGGGGACACGTGGCGGAGATCCAGATTATCGTGAAAGTCCCGATAGAAGGTCAAATTGGCGCATCAGAGTCTGGCGTTTCACGAGTCCTAAGGACAAGACTTCCAGGGCATTTGAAGTCACAAAATCATGAGAGGAGATCAGGACCGTCCATCTTGAGGGGACGCGTGGCAGTGATCGAGGCCTCCAGCAAAGGTCCCGATAGGAGAACCACATCGGGAAATCGCGAATCGGGATATCGGGAATCTCGTGGATAAAGTGTCCATGTATTTTGGCATTGGAAAGTCCAAAGCTCCGAAAGGATATAAGGCTGCGGTCTTATGAGAAGCGGTCACATGGACCAGGGAATAGCCAGGAGGGGCTAAGACACGAAAGGGGTGCATTGGCTCATCGAAGATCGGGGATTCGAGAGTATAGAGGACTCTTGACATCGAAGATCAGGAAACCCCGAAACCCAAAATTAAGTTGGGGAGTTCACGGTTGAATGCAGAAGGTCATGAGGAAGTATAAGGACCTGTGGATCAGGTTTTCATCAGAGATTCCAGCAGGGAATCGAATGAGCTAATTCAGCTCAAAGGGGAATTTGAACGATTCTGTGAGCGGACGTAGAGTGCGTTTGCATCTGCATCAGTTTGGTATCAGAGCTTGAACTCTGTTTGTATATTTCAAGCAGAGGGAAAAGGAAAGGGAAGCCAGAGGAGGAAAGCACTCTAATACACACATCAGTTGGTATTAGAGCTTGATTTCATCTGTATATTTTAGGTGAAGCGAGAAGGTAAAGGAAGACAGAGCACTGGAGACTCTGTGGTGATTGTTTGCAGGTAGGAAACAATCGAGAAGACAGTCAGCAGGACTGTAGGATGAAGCTGGAAACACTCTTAGTGCAGAGTGACAGCAGCAGATTTTCTAGGAGAGAAAACAGGGACAGCGCCATGACTACTGAAGGCCATAGGCATGCTGGGAGGAAGAGAAAATCAGAAAAGCTTGCAGAAATGGATAAAGAGTTTGCTGAAATAAGGGCAGACATAGAAAAGTTCGAACTGCGGATGCAGGAAAAAGCCAAGTCGAGATGGGTGTATGAATGGCCCATGAAGAAGCTGAAGGTAAAATGGCCAGTCAAGGAGTTGATGGTCAGAAGATAGCGAAGGTTGTTAAAAGGATGGTTGAGGTATGCTGAAAACCTTGACGGACCTGAGGAGATGGTTCAGGTGTGTGAGCCAGAGACTGGGAGAGGTCTCAATGATGAAGAGAATGAAATGGGATCAGCTGAGGATCTCAAGAACTACCAGGAGGGCAGAGAGGAAATTCCCAATTGCTAGGTGGGCAACGAGTTGAGATCACTGCGGGATCTCAGAGACTGTCAGGAGGACAGCCGAGGAATTTCACATTGCCAGCTGGGCAATGAAATGAGGTCACTGCGGGATCTCACAGACTACCAAGAGGGTAGCGAAAGGTTTCCAGTTTTCCAGGTGGTAAAGGAGACAGAGATGGAATTAGTTGATTCCATGGACTGCCAGGAGGGAAGTATAGACATTCCATATTGCCAGGTGGGTAGGGATGAGCCGGTGAGTTTTGATCAGCCCGAGGAGTTGACAGAGAAGGTGAGCTCAGAAATGGATTTAGATCAACATGTGCAGCTGACAAAGGAGGATTTGAGAAGCCTAATTATGATTGGGGGAATACAGATATTCCTACCACTTGCCCAGGAGGAGGCAGAAGTCTGTGTTGTAGATGCAACAACAGCAGAAGAACAGTCAGTTGTGATTGTCAGGGAAGAGGGATTGGAGCAGATATCTGAAGCTACCCAAAAAGAAGGAAAAGAGAATGAGCGTTTTGAGGAATGGCTCAATGATTTAGGCCAGGGAGATGAAAAGAAATAAGTTGCAGCACTGAAGCTAGCAACAAAGGAATCCAAAGAGCAGGTAGGTAGATTTACCACTCCATGGGAGATGGAGCTAGAGATGCTGGAGGATTGGCTGAACAATCCAGAGCCAGCAAGAGAATTGACAGAAGTTGAGCTGTCAGAGAAGGTGACTGAATAGAAAATCAGTCAGGAAGAGACTACAGAGCCAAAGTCTACAGCAGAGTGGCAACTTGAGGCCACATATGAAGATGAAGAAGAAAGCATGGGAGATCACAGCGATCTGCCCATGAGCCGAAAATTTTTGCAGCTAAGAAGACTGCATGAACAAGACCAGTCATTGGAGCAGCTGGATACAGTGATCGAGGAGATCAGAAGGTTGATGTTAAGGTCAGCAAGGACTTCCAGTGAGGAGAAGCTGAGCAGAAAGGAAGAAGAAGCAGCAGCAGCAACAGAAGTAGCGCAAAAGCAGAAGCAGCAGCAAGATGGAGCAGGCGAACAGCTCCAGAGGATGATTTGGGATGCAGGAGGATTTCAACATCAGATATGGGAAGCTCATGAGTAGGAGCTCATGAATTTTGCAGTTGAGGAGTATGATGCAGGAGCATATCTCCACATCAACCAGCCAGCCAGCCAGCCAACCGTGTCAAGTGCGTGCATTCAAGGCTGAAGAGAGGCGCAACCCTCATCTTTTATTTGAATTGAATGTAATTAAATGTCTAGGCTGTTGAGCCATAGAGCCATGCCTTTGCGCAGTCTGTAGATAAGATAGGCCTTTAATGTTTTTTAAGGCTGAGATCTAGATCCGGATAGCAGACTAGACAGCCCATTCAATGTAATTGAATAGGGTAGGTAGGTTGGAGGGAAGAGCTCGAAGAGCCCCCTCAAGTAAAAGAGATTTCGTATCTCATTTTAGTAGTAGTGGTGAGAGAGTTGTAGTTGTAGTGGAGAAGAAAGGGTTTGCATGTAGAGAGCAGAAGAGAAAGATCTGAGACCTTGTTATAGGCCGTGCTCAGGAACACTTTGTAAATATAGGCGTTTGCCATTTTAATATAAACAGAAGTAGTTTTTCCTGCATGTGTTCTGTATTGAATGAATGTCTGTGAGTGTTCTTATATGCTGTAGATGTATACTGTAGGTTTGAATTTGCAGGAGTGTGTCTGATTTCAGGTGAAGGTCTTTGAGGCTTCACACCAGGAGGGTGTGACAGAACACTGCAGGTTCTGATAGCCGTGCACAGAGGTTGCACTTTCGAATTCTGCGGGTTCAAACAAAGATGTGTTGCGGCACAAGAACTGGAATCAACAACTTAGTGAATACCTCAAGGTTGTTGAACACCTTGGAGGCAAGGCTGTGTAGGAGAGACATAGTTGCAGACAGAAGCTCTAAGTAGTTCTGTGGAGCTCTACCAAGTGGGCATTGAGCAGGTGCAAGGAGTGCACAGAGGGAGAACTCTGCTGTGAGTTCAATAAGAATCAGAACTGCTGAGGATTCTATGAAGCTCTGCCAGGTGGGCATTGAGCAGGTGCAAGGGGTGCACAAGAGAAGAGGACAGAACTACTGGAAGTTCTGGGAGAAGATACTCTGCCAGGTGGGCATTGAGTAGGTGTGCAGACAGGCACAGAAGAGGAGAGAACTCTTTGAGTTCTGGAAATTATAGGAAGAATCTACTAAAGAATCTTCACAGGGTTGTTGAACACCCTGCAGACTTAGCAAGGGGTTTCTTGATCAGAAGGATAGCCAAGAGGGCATCCAAACATTCTCCATCTGAGGGAGAAGAAAGAAGGAGAAAATCCCTTAGGGGTCTGAGCGTGTGAGAAGCTCAGGAGAGACAACACTGTGTGTGCGTAAAGACTCTACAGAGGCACAGAAGTCCAAGAATCCCTTGGGAATTTGGAAGTGAAAGCTCAAGAGGAACAACATTATCGAGAGAGTAGGTGAGGACTCAAATTTGTAGAGCTCACAGAGGAAAAAGAGGACAAAGGTCAAGGCCTTTGGGCCACTTGAAATTCTCCCAAGGTTGGGAAGAAAGTGTGCAAGCTTAGGAGGGAGCACAGCTGCCGTCAGATCGACTGGAGAAGGAGATCTAGACCATTGGTTTCTACATCCAGGGAGCATTAGAGAAAGCATATAGAAGGGGGAGATCGTGAGCCATTGGATCTCATTCGGAAATCCTGTCAGCCGTCAGATCGGACAGGAGGTGCACGGGGTTTAACCCTTCTCACGCCAGGCAGAAGTCCTGACAGATATTGGGATATCGACATTCGTGAAATCAGAAATCTTGTGGATAGGATATCGGGAATATCCATGGTAAAGGTCCTGGGAAAGATCTAAGCCGTCTGTTTGTGGAGACACGTGGCGGAGATCGAGCGACCCGTCGATATATCGGCTATCGGGGTTTTGAGTTGACAGAGGATTTCTATCATCGGAGCATCAAAACTCTGAAACAACGAGATTGGATCAGGGTCGTCCATCAGTTGGGGACATGTGGAGGAGATCCAGATTATCAGGAAAGTCCCGATAGAAGGTCAAATTGGCACATCGGAGTCTAGAGTTTTGCGAGTTCTGAGGACAAGACTTCCGGGGCATTTGAAGTTGTGAAATCACGAGAGGCAACCAGGATCGTCCATCTTGAGGGGACATGTGGCAGTGATCGAGGCCTCCAGGAAAGGTCCCGATAGGAGAGCCACATCGGGAAATCGTGAATCGGGATATCGGGAATCCCGTGGAAAAAGTGTCCATGTATTTTGGCATTGGAAAGTCTGAAGCCCCGAAAGGGTATAAGGCTGCGGTCTTATGAGAAGCGGTCACATGGACCAGGGCATAGCCAGGAGGGGATAAGACATGAAAGGGGTGCATTGGCTCATTGGAGATCGAGGATTCGAGAGTACAGAGGACTCTTGACATCGAAGATCAGGAAACCCCAAAACCCAAAATTAAGTCGGGGAGTTCACGGTTGAATGCAGAAGGCCATGAGGAAGTATAAGGACCTGTGTATCGGGTTTTCATCAGAGATTCCAGCAGGGAATTGAATGAGCTAATTCGGCTCAAAGGGGAATTTGAATGATCATGTGAGCAGACGTAGAGTGCATTTGCGTCTGCATCACATACAAACCTTCATTTGTCTTAAAGGATATTTTCCACTCATCACCTTCTCTAATTCTAATCTGGTGGTATCCACTTTTCAAATCTGTTTTAGAAAAGAAACTTGCTCCACTTAAATAGTCCATTAAATCATCCATTCTTGGCAAAGGAAATCTATACCTGATGGTGATCTTGTTAATGGCTCTTGAGTTTGTACACATTCTCCATCCTCCATCCTTATTTGGGCTCAACACAATTGGTATTGTGCATAGAATCAAGATCTCTCTGACCAAACCCTTGTTTAACAATTCTTGTACTTGGTTCTTCACTTCCTCATTCTCTCGAGGTGTCAATCTGTATGATGCTTTGTTTGGCATACTTGCTCCTGGTATCAAATTGATATGATGGCTGATACTTTTGATGGGTGGTAATGAGTTAGGAAGCTCATCCACCACTATGTCAGCAAAATTTTCCAACAATTCCTGAACTTCTTCAGGAAAATCATCCATCGAAGTACTTGTAAGGATAACTTTGGGTTTCCTCACTACATCAAACTGCATCTCCTGTTATTTCTTGACTTCTTTCACGAGTTCCTTCCTTCTCATGAGAAGTATGCTTGTTCTGGCTTCCTCTTTCACTTTCTTCTCATCTATTGGCAGAAACATGTGTGTTCTACCATTCTTCTCTAAGGTGTATGTATTCTTCCTCCCATCATGAATGACATTTCTGTCAAACTTCCATGGTCTTCCCAACAAAATATGGCATACATCCATGGGAATTACATCACATAGAATTTCTTCTCTATTTCCTCCTATCTTAAATTCAACAAAGTATTGTTTAGTGACCATTACCTGGTGTCCTTTCTACAACCATGAGACTTTGTATGGCTTCGGATGTGTAGTTCTCTTCACCTCCAATTTCTCCACCATCTCCATGGATATTAAGTTATCAGTGCTCCCACTATCAATTATCACCTTGCATATGTTGGATTACTGAGAGGGGGGGTGAATCAGTAATAGCGTAATTATAATCATTTTTCTTCAAATGTTATATCAATGTATAATTATTATCCAATAATGAGCAATCAGAAATAAACAATCACACACATACACAGTACACCAGTGTTTTACGTGGAAACCCAAATTGGGAGAAAACCACAGAATGCTTTTTCTTATATGTCTTAAAGAATTACATTCATTGGAATCACCAACTTCCTTTGTTTTCCAGCTGCAACTGGAAGGAGGCTCAACCCCCTAGTTTCTCAGGCTACAACCTGAGGGAAGCTCCAACTCCCAATTCTCTGGCTACAACCAGAAAAAGGATACAACCCCCAATGTTCTCCAGCTACAACCAGAAGAAGGATACAACCCTCAATGTTCTCCAGCTACAACCAGAAGAAGGATACAACCCCCAATGTTCTCCGACTACAACCGGAAGGTGGCTACAACCACCTGTCCTTGCCTCGTTTTGCCACTTTAAAGTAGAAGTAGAATGATGGAACCACTATCACACTATCATTGTGAGATATACCACTGTAAACCTATACCAATAAATCTAAACCATGCATCAACCATGCATCAACCTGTACCTCAACCTGTAAATCAACTTGTACCATAAACAAATGCATCAACCATGCACCAACCTGTAATCAAACTGTACCATAAACAAGTGCATCCAACCATGTAAAATGTATGTACCAATCATGTGTCAACTACTCATCAACTATGACTCATCAATACATACCAACTTCATCAACTATGACTCATCAATATGTACCAACGTCATCAACTATACACCTCATGTATGTGCGCCAACCCATCAACTACTTGTCTCAACCATGTACTCAACATGTACCACAACTGAAATCCCTCATCAATTTCATCATCAAAATATGATTTGTAGCTCTGTAATAGACCTAGTTTATATGATCACATTTCTGCAAACCTTCCTTAACTTTAAAAACAAGAGACTAGCATTTTCATCAAACTTTTCTTTAGTTTCACTTGCCTAGTTTTGGATTAGTCAACAACCCTAACTTGAAGTAATCATAACTTTGAACCTGTAATGTGTAAATACCTAAAACTGATAAAAAAAAATCTTCAGTGTGTTTTATGCAATTTCTCCAAGTGTCACTACTTGGAACCTCTCATAAAAGGAGTTATAGAAAAAATGGCATACCTTACTGAGTTCTGGCTTATTCTAAAGAGTGACCTTGTAGAGCATTCCCTGCAAAAAATGTTTGATGAATTGATATGAAACTATTAAAAAACATACTACATACTATACCATAACCAACACATTTGGTCTCACTGAATTTGGATTTGTTATGAAGAGGTTATGACGTTTTTACCTGAAACACCTGATTTTGACTAGTTTCAAGACTTGCCACAAACCCTATTTTCCACAGAGTGTAACTCCAAAAATACAACAACCCACAAGATGAATTTTTTACCACATATACTTGAATATGTTTTCTCACTTTCATAAAAATTTTAAGATCTTAATCATTATAGAAAAAAATTTATAGCGAAACTGGTGAGATGACCTGTAAATAACATACCTTAGAAAGCACCATCAAAATAATTTATCCTTCCTTGCATTTCGGCCTTCTTTTCTTCACATTCCTCAGAATTTCATCTTAGATATCATTTGGTTACCTCAAAAACCTATAGATATTCAATATTCTCAAGTGTGATTCAAATGAGAGAGCCTTGCCTCTTATTTATACTCTCCAAGTAGCTTCCTTAAAAACATCTTCTAGGTCACTTGGCCCACTTTCCTTATTTTAGGGTTGGGTCCACTTCTAATTTCTCCATTAAATT
>JASDQU010284870.1:2127-14485 GCA_032191745.1 Picea mariana | reverse complement strand
CATACTGGTTTCCTTTCTAGTTCCATGTTGATCCATAGTAAGTTCGTTGATGCTCACGCCGTTGCCTTGATGATTGTTGTTTCTCTGGGTGGTGTGGGTGGCGATATACAATGACCTTAGCTATCGGTTCTTCTTTCTTTGACTCTTCAACATGTGGTTTCTTTGAGTCATTTAGTTCCTTCGTTTCTTCTTCCTTTCTATGCCCTTCTAGTGGATTTTCTTCATGTGCTTTTGTAGTCTCTTCTTCTGATTCAACCTTAGCTATTGATTCTTCTTTATTTGACTCTTCAACATGTGGTTCCTTTGAGTCATTTAGCTCCTTAGCTTCTTCTTCCCTCATGTGCTTATATAGGCTCCTTTTCTAATTCAACCTCGGACTCTTCATCTAATGTGATAGTAGGTACTGCAATTAGTTTCAATGCAAGGACTTCTTCAAGTGACTCCTTGAGCCCTTCTTGTTTAGTAAGAGAAATATCCTGCAACACAATTTTTTTTTTCTTGTAGCAAGGCTTCAAAAGCTTCTTTTGCACATTAATATTAACTGTACCAACTAAGTCCATCCAAGGATATCCCAAAACAATATCCATATCTATAACATGAAATTTGAATGCAACACATTTTTAACCATGGTAATCTTTAAATCTGGAAAAAAAATTAACATTCTCACCCTCAACCTGTGTGCTTTGAATATTCTTTGTGGAAGTTTGCACTCTTTTAGCCAAATTAACATTGATGAAATTATGGTTTATACTAGGGTTTATAAATAATAACATTATCCTATTGAATACATCCATTAACCTGTAATAGAAAGTTTGTGCGTGAAAACAAACCCTTGGTGCTCTCTTTATCCCTCTTCCCAATATGATACCACCTATCTAAATATATTCTTTCATATTTTCCATCTGAAAGTTTGAATATTTTCGAAAGTAAAATGAGTCACCTCATATAGTTGCTTCATCTCTTAGATAACAATACATATTATTTTTCCAACACCTTGGATATTTTGACTTCATCTATTTTATATATTCTTCAATACTAGGACCATCAGATTGCCCTATAAAATACATCTTCCTTCTGAAAACCCAAAAATTGTACTTGGATTTTGAAGAAATTACTTACTTTTCAATGGAGCTCCTTAATGTAGCTAGGGTTTGAGGCAACTAATGTAAAATGATCATAACTTCTATTATACTTCTCTGATTGGCTATTATGACCACAATTATGAAATGCCACAACCACTCTACATCCACTGGCACTAGTTTGACTGAAATCTGTGCACTCTATCAAAAGATACCCAATCTATAAACAGCACAACCATCACTACAAAAACCCTAAAATAGTTGATTTTAAATCAGTTATAACCACAATTATAGATGATATTATGACCACAATTATGAAATGCCTATATCTACTAGCACTAGTTTGATTGAAATCTGTGCACTCTATCAAAAGATATCCAATCTGCAAATGATGCAGTCATCACTAGAAAAATCCTAAAATAGTTGATTTTAAATCAGCTATAACTCCACTTCCCAGACTCCGATTTGGACGATTTTTTTTTTGAACTCGTGTATTTTTTCGAGAGGAACTTAGATCTACAGTTTGTTTCTTCGTAATCTACACAGAAAATTTTAGAAATCAATCTGAATGCTACCATCCTCTTTTTTCCTTCAAAATCTACAAAAAAAAAAATCTTCCACTTCGTGCCCAAGAAAGAGGTATGATACCACTTATAGTAAAACTTGATAGATATAAGAGAGAAAAACCCTTACACTTCAGAGATATCAAAACAGTCTCACCATAAATAACACAAGAATATAGAGAAGAACCCTTAAGGTAGGGTAACACCATCTATTACTCCCAGTGTTTTAAAAACCGTTGAACCGAAACCGGCCGGTTTGACCGGTTTGATGGTCGACCGGTTCAAACCGATCAATAAACCAAACCGATCGGCCGGTTTGGTCATAAACCGGCCGGTTTGGTCCCAGAAACCTAAAACCCTCTAAAACCCCCTAAAACCTAAAACCTAAGTATCAGAGAAGTACTTGGCTCATGTTTTCTCATGCAAGTTGGAGTTGTAAGGTGTTTTGGTGCGCAGTTGGGGGTTAGTTTGCCTTATTAATGCTATTTAAAGAGGTCCCCACCCCCTCCATTTCACCCACCCTAGTAATTAATGGTAATGTTAAATTTTTAATGTTAAGTAAAAGTGACATTCTCCTTTATCTTTCATTTTCATCCTTTTACTTAAATTTTTAACATTACCATTAATTGTTTCAAGATGTTTGAGAGTGATTCCAACCTCATTGGACTTCATATGGAGAAAGTAGAATTTTAGGTCCCATTCAAAAATCAGCAGACTTAACAGTTTTCAGAATTTCAAGATTGGCAAGATTGCAATGTTTCCACTGGATTCTATCATGTATGACGGTATGGAACTGACATTTAATCAAGAGAACCAAGCCCTTTATGTACCTCGATGTTAGTGGCATTGATTGTTGAACTCTTTTGTCATGACCCCAGTAAAAATATACCCTTCACTCAAGTATAAACTCTTCTATTGAACTCTTCTCTTTGTAGTTTGTCGTCGTGTCCGGTGACTTAGTAGTGTATGTGCACACCAACCTCCATCTTATATACAAGCAGAGAGAAGAGTGGTTGAAGGGAAAGACAAAGATGTGGGATGTGTTTCTGATGATAAGGATTTGAACAACAATGTTGAGTTGGCATTAGCCAATTTAGATCTTAATGAACTAGTGCTAGAGCCGGTCACTTTTGATGATGGTGATCCTCTTGAGGGGTCATCCTCCAGAGTCCACATCAACAAATGCACAGATTGCNGGCATTAGCCAACTTAGATCTTAATGAACTAGTGCTAGAGCCGGTCACTTTTGATGATGGTGATCCTCTTGAGGGGTCATCCTCCAGAGTCCACATCAACAAATGCACAGATTGCATTGGATATAAGGGAGGAGGAGGAGGATGGAGGAGAGAGCAGTGGTAGTGATGCCAATTCTTGATGATTATGACATGGAGGACTACTGACAATCACAACTCATGAGCTATGAGATTCTTCCATCTATGGTTCTAGTATCTACACTATGGCTATTTTGTATTTTTCATTGGCATTCCCACCTATAGTATCAATGACTCTAACTTAGTATGTTATTTGATGTTGTAGAGGCCATTTAGAGCCTCATTCATTATGTATTTATGTTCTGATCTCTAGATATGTACTGCACTTGGTGTCGTTTTGATATATTCATGAGCATATTTTGGATATGTTGTCTCTAATTGTCTCTAATGCTTTGGAAACATGATTTAAAATCTTAAAAATATATTTTTTTCGTTAAAATTTAAATATTTTATGTATTTTTAAAAAAAATGGTTCATTGAAACCAGTTCGACCGGTTCATTACCGGTTCCAGTTTCGGTTCAGGTTGGACCCTCGACCAGTTTCGGTTTTTAAAACATTGATTACTTCTTATGAAAGGAATCACTCCACAAGCCATGCTTGCTACTAAACAATACATCCAACATATCTCCAATACAATGATATTTATACTTTCTCGTGAGTATTCATAAGGGTCTATGCCAACTACCCCTTATTATTATTTCCTCTTAACTACATAGTGGGCCTATTTATTACCCATCAACTACCAAGTGAACCTATTCCATGATTATGGCCACATTACATTTATTATCCCTTTAGGTACCCCCCCAAGTACCCCATATTATCCTTTATAAGTACATTACACCAGGAATAGATTTAGGGTTTAGGTTTATTTCAGTTAAGCAATTGTTGTGCATGTGTCCACATTCATTGAACCTGCTAGTCTATAAAGGAGAAGGTAGGGGTATAGGTTTTATTCATTCAGTTTTTCAGAGTATGAAGCAGTAAGTGAAGGGTGGAGTTTGAAGCATTCCATGTGTTTCCTGATTTCAAGAGTACGAAGCAATGAGGTGATTTGAGTTTCAGATCTGTGTACTTGTTGCTACTCTCTTCAGTTTGATGTGTTTCAGAGCCTAGTAAAAATCAGATTCAGTTTTAATAGAGATTTCAGTTTTCTGTTTTCCTGAGTAGGTAGGTTAGACATCAGACTAGGACTAATACCATGTGTTGAAGAATTTTAACAGCTATGCCCCTATGGAAAAATTTGATTCATCCTCTTAATGAAAGTACTCTTTTGTCCAACATTGATCATGAATGTTGTGTTGAATTTGCGATACACCCCACATATGATGTTGCTACTTGTTGAGATTTGTGTATCTTGGGAAGTGGTCCCCTTGTGGTTTTGAATATCTAACCACAAGTGGAAAATACTTTGGTACTATGTACCTTGTACTTTATGTCTAATTTCACTTTGACTTGAGAGATTTAAGTCAAAAGTGAAATTTGGTCATTTTAGCCTAAAGTGACTATTAATTCACTTTGTGGGTGAATTAGGAGACATAAAGTGAACTTAGGAAACTTAACCCAAAGTGGGTTTGTGAGTGAGATTATTGTGGGATGATCTCAACCTTTGATTAGAGATGGGATGGAGATATCTCAACCATCCATCTTTTAGGTTTCCTTGTGGAGGTTCAAGAGGGGCGCATAGGGCCAAGAGAGGCTCAAATTCACTCTTATGTTCACTTGGAGAGGAAGAGTAGGGCTATGGAGATGAAGATGGAAGCATTGGATGAGGGTTTCAAGGGCGCCTCCTTCCATGGAGGGCTCTAGGAGGCTTTGGCTTCAATTGTTTTGTGGTGTTGATGCTTGCTTGGAGGAGGGCGCACTTATAGCAGGGAGGACTTGCACTTGTCAGATTGCCTTGAGGAGAGTTTTGTTGGAGAGGTAGCACACTTGTTCAGAGTTGTGTGCAAGGGTTTCTTCAACAAAGCTTCAGGGAGCAAGGGCGCAAGCTTTCAGTGAGATTGGGCAACAAAAGAGAAGGGCGCACCATGCTTGGGCGTATCTTCCTTCTTGGACTTGCATAGCAGCTTGAGAGGGGCTGCCATTGTATCAGGTTCATTTGTTTCATGTACTTGTTGTATCTCGCATTCTTTACATCACATATATAGACTTATATTCCAAACTGGTTTTCCCCAGGGGGGTTTGTCCAGGGTCATGTTGACCAAAAACCTTTGTGTCCATTTTCATGTATGCTGGAGTTTATAACAGCATTATTTCAGTTGTAAAGATCTTGAGGTGTGTTACATATTTAAGGCATGCATGTACTAACCTATTGGCTACTAAAACTACATGCTAGAGCACCTTAAAAGCTTATGTAACCGTAACAAAACAGCAGTAAAGTTCCTGAACAGTTTGCTGTTATAAAACAGCAGCAAAGACTTGTTTGACAGCTGAAACTTAGAACCAACTTGAGGTCAAAGACAGACCTAGTTGGCAGCCTGTTAGGACCTCAGAAAATCTTCACTACTCTCTTTAGTTTGATGTGTTTCAGAGCCTAGTAAAAATCAGATTGCAGTTTTAATAGAGATTTCAGCTTTCTGTTTTCCTAAGTAGGTAGGTTAGACATCAGAGTAGGACTAATACCATGTGCTGAAGAATTTTAACAGCTATGCCCCTATGGAAAAATATGATTCATCCTCTTAATGAAAGCACTCTTTTGTCCAACATTGATCATGAATGTTGTGTTGAATTTACGATAAACCCCACATATGATGGTGCTACTCTCTTCAGTTTGATGTGTTTCAGAGCCTAGTAAAAATCAGATTGCAGTTTTAATAGAGATTTCAGTTTTCTGTTTTCCTAAGTATGTAGGTTAGACATCAGACTAGGACTATCACCATGTGTTTAAGAATTTTAACAGCTATGCCCCCATGGAAAAATTCGATTCATCCTCTTAATGAAAGTACTACTCTTTTGTCCGATGTTGATCATTAATGTTGTGTTGAATTTACAATAAACCCCCACACATGATGTTGCTACTCTGACTATAGCAGTCAACCTCAATGAGTCAACACACATTCACAATGAAGTGCCTAGGCACCAAACTCATCTTGGACAATGTAATAAGTAACAATCCACTTGCACTAAATCATATATTAGAGGATATTAGCATAGAGTCTCTTAGCACATGCCCAATCAACACGTCTCAAACAAGGTCTCCAAACTTCCAAACCACAAAAGACAATGGGTTTAAACTTTAAACTTTAATCCAAACCATAAAAGACAATGGGTTTAATAATAATTTCAAAAAGACACATCTTGGATAAAATATCGTAAAAATGGAGGTGCAAAAATTACCATACTAACATCACGAAAGATGCATATTTCTTACACAATTGCAATTAAGGAGCTAGCCTCAAGCTACACAAAAAACTTGTGATGGCGTAAATTGTACACCCAGATAAGTGTAAAAATGATCTCAATCAGCTCCCAATTAAAAGGGAAATGGAGTTTGGGCAAAGGGTCTCTAGAGGCACTAAAGACCATAACCTTAGCTTTACTAAGGTTAACAACCACTTGAAAAGATTACAAGACCAAGATAAGGAGTCTAGTTGTCTCTGTAAACCATTAAGAGAGGATGCTAAAAGGACCACATCATCTGCAAACAAAAGAAAGGAAAGGCGATTAAAGCCTGATGGAGGATACAACTGCTCCCTGTCTAATTAGTCTCCCTAAGAAACAATTCCAACTCATCAATATAGATCATAAAAAAGGTTGGAAATAGTGGGCATCCCTATTTCACCCAAATGGTGTTCTTAATACAGTTAGAAAAGTCATAAGACATACAAAATCAGCCCACCACTATCTGATAGAGCCTAATGATAGCAATAATGAGTTGCTTAAGCATCTCAATGCTACATATTCTATCAAATAGGAAGTCTATGGAAATTGATCAAAAGCCTTTCTAAAGACCACAAAACAATAGACTTTCAAGAATCTCTACCTATCCTTCTCAATAATAGCTCAAAGAGTAAAGATGTTGATCTAATAATCTTTCTTAAAGCATGCCCAACCTTTGGTTCTAAATTCACCTCTCTAGCAATTCAAAGGCATACATGTCCAGAACGGTGGTAAGAGTTTAGTGTCTAGTGAGTCATAGTCTAGAGATAAGGCGAATCCCTTACCATAATGATAACTCATGTTCAAACCCCAACGGCCATCCTCCTCCATGTTAATATGGGGCAAGTGAATGGCACCATGTGCAATTCTAGTAATTTTTGATAGCATAAATGCCTCTCAGAAGCCACACTCAACCAAAACAACTCATTTGTTTGAAAGTGTGCTTTCCCTATGTTAATATGGGGGAGTGTTTCCAAATTTCTCCTCCCAAAAAAAAAAAATAGTGGTCTAGTTTGGCAAATGTTTGGACAATTATTATAGTCCTATAATATTTTTATTGATGAAATGCTTCATAATTCTATTAATATACAAAAATGAAAGAACATGAGACATTAAAAATTAAGATTACCAAATATTGCCTATCACTGCTAAGTTCTTTTTAATCATTGTTTTCTAACTTTACCTGTCAAGACTGCTCTCAAACGTGCAAAGATGGCACATGGGAATGTAATTTTTGGGAATGGAAAGGAACTAAAAAGACAAAGACCTACCTTTTTCTGTATGCATAGCATGCCAAGTATTAGCAATTAAAATCAGCACAACTTGCATCATTGATCTTCCAAGGAATATTAGGATCATGGGACAAGGAAAATGGCATCGCCTCATCCATAGATAAGACAATGTATTGTTAGTGTTAATTTTGTAGCTTAGAAGGTGTCTCAGCTTAGCCTATGTGTCCAAGGCTAGCTGATGGACATAATTAAAATAACCAGATCGGCATTTTTTATTTTATCCTAAGTTTTAACTTAGGAAAAGTATAAAAGTCTTTTAATTGACTTTTATTAACTTTACACTCAGATTTCTGGAGGCTTCTAGAAGACTCAAGAAAAGGTGATTTAGTGTGATAAAAGGAGGTTGAGGGTGAAGGACATAACACATTGTGTGTTGAGTCGATGAGTGAGGGTGTTGGTTGAGGAAGAGGAAGTCGATTCTACAAAGTGAGGAAGAGTGACTTAGCATCAGAGGAAGTGAGCTGAGTGCAGGTCATTCCAGCAGAGACAGAGGCTGAAAAAGCAGAGCCTATTTTTCAGGGCTGAAAAAGCATGCCGAGTTTGCTGGGCTGTAAGAAATTTCTGAATTTTTTGGTGCTGTAAATTAATTCTTCTAAAGCCAATAAAGCCCCCTCCTTTGTTGGTTTTCCCCACACTAGGGTTTCTAGGGTATTTCTGGTGTTCTCTTATTCTAATGTTCTTGGTTTCCATTTACTTCTGTTGTGCATTTTAGTTAAAGAACTCAGCTAAAATTACTTGCATAATTTTCAGAAGTTAAATTTCAGCAGTAAATTAATTTCTGGGTGATTACAATTATTGGCAATAATTTATGTTTGTTGAGTTTAAAGGAAATTTATCATGGTATCAGAGCTCATCCTCTGAATACAGAAGCAACCAAGTCCATTTGTTGTGCGGACCATGTGTAAATTAGCAAGGGGGTCGAGTTACCAGAGAGGGAGTGTGAGTCAGGGCAGCTGACAGAATGGCCAATGTAGGCTTGAGATTCGAGGATAAGCTGGTGGGAGCCTCAAACTTTAGTCCATGGAGGGAGCGAATTGGTTTGCTGCTAGAGGAACAAGGTTTGAGGGAGTCTGCTGAAGGGACAGCAGTACTTCCAGCAGACCCAACACAACAACCAGCTCATCTTAGGAGAGATGTGAAGGCTAGGTGAATAATTATTGATAGAGTCAAACTCCACATCATTCCTCATCTGTCTGGTAAGAAGACAGCTAAGGATATGTGGGAGGCCTTACTTAAATTATACCAGTCGGATAACCAGAGTAGGAAGATGTTACTTAGGGAGAAACTCAAAAGCACAAAGATGGCCAGGGGAGAGTCAGTTGTTACATATCTCACCAAGTTCATTCAGATCATAAATGAACTAGCAGTTTTTGGGGAGACCGTGGATGAGACCGAGCTGGTGAGGACAGCCTTGAATGGCTTCACCAAGCAGTGGGACGTATTTGTCAGAGGTTTTGTAGCACGGGATAAACTCCCTGATTAGGAGAGGTTATGGGATGACTTCACCCAGGAGGAACTGCAGGCTAGCCAGCCAAAGAGTGAGGATGAATAGAATCTTTCCTTCGCTGGAAAGGGCAAGGTCAGAGGAAAGAAGGGCCCCAGTGGGGGTCAGACTTCTAAGAGAGAAAAGAAGAAAGACTTCAGCAAGATAAAGTGTTTTTCCTGTCACAAACCAGGCCACTTTGCCAGTCAATGCCCAAATAAGAATAAGGGCAGCAAGAAGTCAGACATGGCAGCATCAACTTCAGCAGAAGTTGATGAGTTTGCAGCTAGGTTCGAGAATGAGTTTTCACTCATTGCATGTCTCTCTAGCTCATCCAGTTCAAGCGTGTAGTACATATACAGTGGCGCCTCTAATCATATGACTGGAGTGCGGGAGTACTTCTCCATCTTGCAGGAGGAAGAGATGGACGTTGAGATTGAGATGGGCAATAATGCCAAGTGTCGGGAAGCAAGCCATGGGACAGTCACATTTCAAAGGGAGTTCAGAAAGCCACTGATGGTGAGGGATGTGCTATATGTTCCAGGCATGACGAAGAACCCGATATCAGTTTCAACAATGGAGGACGGGGGCTATGTGGTCTCATTTCAGGATGGGTGAGTGTACACGAGGCCCAAGGACTCCAGGACAGCGAAGGTGATTGGTGTCAGGTGAGAGAAGTTGTATAGGCTTCGGTCGAGCCAGCCCGAGCATTGGTGAGCAACACATGTGACTTGGCAGAGTTATGGCATAGGAGGATGGCGCACCTGCATCATGGAGCACTCAAGGTGCTCAAGGAGATAGTGACAAGACTTCCAGATTTTAGCACTAAGCATCATGAGGTATGAAAGGGGTGTGTTATGGGAAAGTACACTAAGACTGCTTTCCCACACAGTGACAACAGGATAGGAGGCATCCTTGACTTGATACACTCAAACGTATGTGGGCCCATGTCATCTCCATCTTTGAGTGGGTATGAGTACTATGTCACCTTCCTCGATGACCATTCCAAGAAGACCTGGATCTACTTCATGAGGACCAAGAACTAGGTTCTCAGTCGCTTCCAAGAGTTCAAAGCTCTTGTGGAGAACCAGAGGGGCAGGAAGATCAAGACATTGAGATCCGACAATGGAGGCGAGTACACCTCAAAGGCCTTCAAGGATTTTTGTGCATGTGCTGGGATAAAGAGGGAGTTGATTGTTCCATACAACCCACAGCAGAACGGGGTGGCAGAAAGGAAGAACAAGGCTATTGTTGGGGTTGCTAAAGCAATGTTGTATGATCAGGATCTGCCTAAGTTCTTATGGGTGAAGGCCTATAACACAACTGTATACATACAGAACAGGAGTCCTCACAAGGCGTTGGGGAGGAAGACTCTTGAGGAGGTATTCACAAGGAGACCAAAGATTGGACATTTCAAGATTTTCGGATGTCTTGTCTATTGTCATGTCCGCTCAGAGAAGAGGACAAAGCTCGAGGCCACTGCTGAGAAAGGGATTTTCGTTGGTTACAGCAAGAATTCCAAGGTATACAGAGTCTACATTCCTTACTTGAAGAAGACTGTGGTCAGGAGGGATGTGAGGTTTGAGGAGGACAGAGCCTTGAGGAAGGCTCATGATAGTGGTGTAGCAGTAGCAGAGGATCAGGAGCTAGAGAGTCAAAAGACTAAGGAGACACAAGGTACGGGTAGAGGTGCAGGCACAGATGATTAGATTGCAAATTAGGATGAGGAGCAACAAGCTCCTGTTCAAGAGAATCCTTATACTAGGAGGAAGACCAGATGGGTAGAGTAGACCTTGAGAGAGGCACAAGAGTACTTGGGTGCTCCTAAGACATCAGTCAGAGAGAGCAGATCACCACAGAGATTTTTGAGTTATATGGCTCTGATGAGTGAGCTAATGGAGGCTGAGCCTTCCAACTTTGAGGAGGCATCACTGCAGCAGGTGTGGAGAGATGCCATGGTGGAAGAGTATGCTTCCATCATGAAGAATGATGTATGGGAGGTGGTGCCCCGACCAAAGGGGAAATTAATGATTGGCTCTAGATGGATCTATAAAATCAAGCACGTTGTGGATGGCAGTATGGAGAAGTTTAAAGCCCGCTTTGTGACAAAGGGGTTCTCTTAGGAGGAGGGAATCAATTATGATAAGACATTCCCCCCAGTGGCGAGATACACTTCGATCAGGGCCATGATCTCGATTGCAGCAGAGATGGGGTGGAAGATCCACCAAATGGACGTGAAGACGACCTTCCTTAATGGCATCATTGAGGAGGTATAAATTGAGCATTCGGAGGGCTTTGAGGTGTATGAGAGGTATTCCCATGTGTGCAAGTTGAGGAGAGCCTTGTATGAGCTCAAACAAACTCCCAGAGTATGGTACTCATGGATTGACAGCTACTTGCAAGGGATGGGCTTCAGCAAGAGTGAGGTGGTATCCAACCTCTACTACATCATAGTTGGACGTGAGTTGCTCATTCTTGTGTTGTATGTGGACGACTTGTTTCTTACAGGTTCAGAGAGGCTCATTGCAAAGTGCAAGAGGGATCTTGCTTCGGAGTATGAGATGAAGGATTTGGGGTTGATGCACTACTTTCTGGGGTTAGAGGTGTGGCAGCGAGATTGTTAGACTTTTCTTGGACGAGGGAAGTATGCGGTGGAGATCCTGACGAGATTCGGGATGTTGAAATTGTTATCGCGCAATTTGTACTTGGATGTAAAGGATGTTGAAATAATGTAACTACAAAGTGTATTCTTATTATTATTTGATATATTATTCATTGGATCAATCCCCATTGTGGATTGATCATGTTGCCTATTGTAAAAGGACCAAATCCCCTTTTGCGGATTGGTCATAATGTAATTGTAAAAGGAAAAAGAAGAACTCGGCCCCAGAATATATCAAAGAGGCCCCAGAATATAATAAAGGTGGTTATAACCACCCAGATTAAGAAGTCGGCCCTGCCAGTAAAGAGACACTTCACACGTGTTAAATTAGTATAAATAAGGAGGCTAGCACCTCACTTAGACACACACTCACTTGTTCATTGAGAGACAAGTTTCGGAGCTACAGTTGGAGAAGAGAGAGAGAGAGAGGCGCATCTTTAGGAGAGGACTTTCCGTATTAGCTTGAGTTATCTCTTGGCATTGTATTGGCTATCTATAATAAGGAAGTTTTGTTGGGTTTTCTTCCCCTAGAGGGTTTCCCAAGATAAATGTTGTGTCTCTTGTGATTGTGTATTTCTCAGTGATCTTGTATTATGCTATTGTTATCTATTGAAATGCAAAGAACTATA
>JASDQU010284868.1:0-11262 GCA_032191745.1 Picea mariana | reverse complement strand
AGTTTTTAACTTCCAAGGCCATTTTGAGGGCCTAAATGAAGTTTTTTTGGGATTGAGCTTCTCAATAATAGTCAAATTCTCTGATTGATCCACCTAAATGAATCTCCTCGATGATACCTTTCCAACGAGCTATCGTGCGCCCCAAATGGAGATCGTATGCCAAAGTTACACCCCCAGGAAGTTAATACACCAAACTACCCAACACAAGGTCCACAAAACTATTGGCTTTTAATCTTCCAGAGTTAGGGTTTTGGATTGTATTTATGATAAAAATGTATTTGGAGCCTCATTGTAAAATCATCTTCTTGTGAATGCGAGTAGTGGACACATCTCTTCTCATAGATAAGTTGCCACCATTCTAGCGAGTCTTCCACTCAGTATTTTTACAGTCTTTGTACATTTTCGCTCATTAATAGAAAATTGTGTATTATTGTATCTCTGTGTTTATGGTTGCATCTCTGATAAATTTCTGTTATATTATTGGATATCTGAGATATCTCTGTACATTGCTTTATTATATCTCTGCTCTCATTTCATGCCAAAAATAATCTGAATCACTAAACAAGACAAAATTTTGTGAGTTGATTAGATAAACCAAATACACATGGAAATAAAGAAATACAACTAAAAACAACTAAGAAATAAATGTTAGATAATATTGAGAAACTAGAACCATGAAAATAAAAAAATGAAGAACATATAGCTACCACTGGATCAATAAATTGATAGGCTAAACAATGTAGAGAAAGGTAGGGACTTATGAGTCCCCTCTTCCTCCTTGGGAGGGCTCTTGAGTTCCTTAATTGAGAGCTCTTCTCTTCATACAATGGAGGAAATGAGAATGGTGAAGAAAATACAATGCCTATTCTCTCAAGAGGTGAGTGGAATGGCCTATTGCAATGGTGCTTGAAGGCTTCAACGAGAAAAGAGGATTCTCAAAGAAGAATTATTGCAACATAACAATACCTTGAAGTTATTATTTTATTAGCACACCCATGGCACATATTTATAGCATCCATTCATGGCAAGATATAATTGGTTCATAGTGTGAACAAGGGGCCTTTTAGGGTACTCCCTAGCCCTTGACCAGCCTCCAATCTAGATTTTGCTCAGATATGAGTGTCAAATCGTGTTGGGGGTCAGACTAGAAGTGGTTGAGGGGCCGACAAGATTCATAAATGTGTTGTTCATGGAAGTGTGTGTCTTTTGTCATAGACAGAAGTGCATTTTTTGCATAGTGCACACTGAGGTTTGTGTTATCCTACACATTGTGTGCATTGTGTGCATGCCTCCTTTGGTGAATTTGCACAATTTGATTTTTTGACCCAAGTATATAGTTTTTTTCCTTTTGATGGATTTTGGTGTTGTAGGTGGACTAATTGTTGTTGGCATTGATGTTTTTCTTCAACCATTGTGTGCAATGTTGCGGATGATTTTTTAATGATAACACATATATTCAATGAATAACATGATTTAAAGACAATATCAAGGGAAGGTAGTCCACCACAATAGTCTGATGCTTAACATCAGATACATTATCTCATTATCCTTAACCAAATAAAAACAAATGCATTCCAAAGGAACAAGAAAATGGGATTTATTATTTGGCATCCAATCCTTTTCCTCATCAACTTCATTGTGAGTCTTCTGATTAAAAAATGTATGACGAAAATGTTTTCATAAGGTACAACTAATTAATATATCTTGAAAATATAATTTGTATCGTGAGAATATTTTCAAATGAACATCTCAAATGAGGGGAATGCCATATTCCATATTTTATTTATATAATGAAGGAACTATATATGAAATGTTCAAAAGTGAAGTGCACAACTTGAAGTTGTGATCAACCCCCAAAAAAGAGAAACATCAAGAATAACAAGAGAATGAGAAGTGGATAAAAGACTTATAGGATGAATTGTGAATGGATCTATTGCCCATCTAAAAATCATCTAGGATTTTATTGTAGCCTTCTACGAATGTTTGTTAACTATTTCTCTCATTCGATGGGGTGCAGGTACAACCAAACAAGTATTTTTCAGATCTTTCCTCCTCGAGCGAGGGAATTTCAGGAAGACTAGAGGAAAGTGAGACATCTACTAGGCCTAAAAGAGGGAGATCAACTAGATGTCAAAATATTAGAAGAAAATTTCATAAACGAATGAATTTTTTTCTCGCGGAAGGGGGATCATGTTCTTATGATGATGATATCATAGGCGACATTGAGGTGCCCTTGAGGTACAAACATCTAGTGAAACAATGGGTACCAAAGGATCTTCCTCATCTAAATGCATATTTTTGTGTGAACGAGAGGATATTTCGGATTGCACCATCGTCATTACACGGTTTGGGGTTGTTTTGCATGGATGGCATAAAGGTGGGTTAGGGCATATGTACTGAATTGATGGAGTATGTCAGACTCTGCTACAATTACAGAGATTGGATGTGGTTGGTCCAATATACACACAGTATGCGCAAATATGGAGTGTATGAAAATTATTTATAGCTAAAAGACAATAATCAAAATAAATGATTGAGTATGTAAATTGACGGAAGGCCAAAAGTATCAGGGAATATTGTAGGGTTTATAAATAGTACACAACCTAGGTCTACAAATAAACAACCCAATTGCGTATTTAAGGGGTGTGAAGGAAACCGTGTTTTTGCGTGTGTCATAAAATCAATAGCTATAGGGGAAGAGTTGTTGATCAATTACAATTTGAATTGAATAGATACAAACAATGTTACTATGGGAGTGGGAAATATAACATTTCACCAAACATGTAATTAATGAATCTAATATCTTATGTTTTTGTTAATTAATGTTTTTTGTTAATGTTTCATTTAGATATAAGCAATATAAGGAATATGTTTCATTAAATGACACAATCCTCTAGGCAGCAGGTATACCTCATTTTTAATTATGTTTTTTCAAGAGTCTAATGGTTTCAATGTTTGGTGAAATATAACATTTCACCAAACATGTAATTAATGAATCTAATATCTTATGTTTTTGTTAATTAATGTTTTTTTTTTATGTTTCATTTCGATATTAATGGTTTCAATATTTTTTTTGGAGGTTGTTGATCAGGGAAAGTCCCCGATGGATGAGATGATGCCATCATCGGGGCAACATGTATACCCCATTGTAAATTGTACAAATTAAATATAACCAATGTGTTTTTTAATTATGTTTTTTCAAGAGTCTATTGGTTTCATTTCAATATTTTTGTTGTAGGCTACCCCTAACTAGGGAAATCCCTCGATAGATCCGAGGACACCATCCTCGGCCTAGTCGGTATAACCCATACTAATTGTACAAATTAAATATGTTGTATTATTATGTTTTTTTTATGAGTCTATTGGTTTCATTTCGATATTAATGTTTTCAATATTTTTGTTGTAGGTTGTGCCTGATCGGGGCAAGTCCCCGATATATTAGAGGACACCATTATCGGCCTAATCGGTATAACCCATAGTAATTGTACAAATTAAATATGTTGTATTATTATGTTTTTTTTACGAGTCTATTGGTTTCATTCCGATATTAATGTTTTCTATATTTTTGTCGCATGCTACGTATGCATTAGTAGAGAAATCCATAGAAATGGATGTGGATGAGATAATGTGCAATGTTGACATCGCATCATCGCTCAACCCCTTTCATATGTTAAAGAAGTAGCTAAAAAAATGTGGAAATCCTTTGTTTGGTATTCATTCAGCCGCAAATGGAGGAGATTAGAGAAAATATTGATCGTTTGATGATGAGAGCTCAGTCGTTGAATGTAAGCTACGAGATATTTAATTAGAAGATAAATTCATTTATGGTTTGATATTTTCTACTCGTATATGTCATGAACTAAAATATTTTTTTTTTACAGGTGTATGTGTGTCCACATAATCTTGGTGTGGGTTCTGCTACTACTATTGATGTTACTGATGAGTCTTCACAACATGAGCATCTAACCCCACATGCATCTGAAAATGTGCCTTTTTTTTCGACTGAATAGTCAAAAACACATAGCTAGACACCCCAAAGAGAAGATGTGGGTGCACCCTCTACTGCTCTACGCATGCCATATCATGCAAAACATGGTCAGCGGGTTCATACAACAGAGAGTAGTATTGATATTTCTCAAGAAAAATTTCCTGGATCTTCCCATGTTATTAGAACAAGAATAGTACAGACCACATTTTTGGTGGACAAAAATATCAATCCCATAAAGATAGAGAAGATCCCAGGTATTTAAAAAATATTTTAACTATTTTGTATAATTTGATTGAACTTTACTCATAGATCATTCTTTTTAAACTAATGACAACATGATCGTTTTGCAAGAAATTATGTTTTTTTAAACATCTAAATGATTGGTAACTAGAGATATTTGGGCCCACCATCCGCACATGGTGGGATAAACAAATAAAAAATTTAAAATATGAGCTCATTAATCACTTGATTGAGTTGTTTGGTGTTGAGACCTTCAATCGAGCGGAGGTCCTCAAGAAAGTCGGACAACATATGAATATTGTGAGGGACCAATATAGGGTTCATCTAGAAACAAACCCTAGGTATGAGAACCCTCTAATGATTCCAGTAAGGGAGTGGAAATCCCTGTTGGATGATGGAAGGGAGAGGTCTTTAATAAAACAGGGAAAGCTACCACTAGGCACAGGAAGATATGCAATACTTTGAACAATGTAATTACATGTTTATTACTCTTTATTTTTACATGAAATTTGCGACATATAACATATTTCAAACTTTTCATAGGTTGTCAAACAAATCAAAGGCAACAAAGGCCAGACTAGAAAAGCATGGCCATCACAATCTTGGGCCTGGTGGTTATTCGAATTTGGTGGCACGAATTGTAAGTATCAGTAACTCAAATATTGTATCCAAATAATAAATTGCATATAAATTTGTTTTTTATTTTACCATAAAAGATAAATTGATGATCTTATGAAAAATTGCAGGTCGAACGGTTCAACGAAGTGCCGACAAAGGACGACTTGAGGCTTGGCTTCCAGCATGGCTTTGTATATTTTTTTGAATAATGAAAAATCTTGGGCATTAGGCAAACACAATATTCTAGTGATCCACCTTCCGCGCAGGTAAATAAAATCAACAAATTTTACTTAAGATTGATTACTTGTGTAGTCTATTCATTATTAATTTTGGCCATAAAATATTGAGCCACTTTGTTTTAAGCAGGAAAACCATAATAAACATAATGTCAAGGATGGAGAATGACCCAATCAAGTTCATGCGCCTGTGCATCATGGTAATGGATGTATTCATGTGCTACAAAAAAATTAGTATGAATTATAGTTGAAAATATTTAATTTCAAATAGTGTATTAATTTTAATATTTGATGTTTCAACTCCAGATTATGCAGAGGGTCATCATGTACAAGATGAGGCAACTAGACAAGGAGATGAAGTACATTATGTGGCACCATCAGGTAAAGAGAACCACTCTAATGTTGTTTTTATTGATGAAATACTTGTAATTATATAAGAAAAACATATAAATTTAACATTTCTTCATTATTGGAGTAGATCTTGACACCTTACAGTAGCATCCATGTCGTTAGTACATGACCTGGAAAACAATAAGACAAGCTGCAAAGGCAACCAAAAGAACTGATAAATATGTTATAGCAAATGATCAGTTGATTTCTGAATTTGTGAAAAGAAAAAACAAAGAAAGAAGTGATTGTAATAACATTATGACATATTATTTTTGATAATATAAACTAATTTCATGAAATATTTTTTTCCTACAAATGAATGAATGAATGTTATAAGTACTTAATGAATGAATGTTGAATGTTTCTTTATGATGAAAAACACATATTTGCACATAAATTCATTTATTTTCAAGTACATGCATTGGGTATGGGGAATTAAGAGTGATGTGGGGGAGGAGGGGCCATATGAGCTTCCACCTTCATGTGGTTGGCCCTATTGAGTAGAGAATATTAAACTATTCTCGAAACAAAGAGAAGCTCAATAAGGTAATGCTCTTTATTTTTATTGATTATATATTCATGTAAATTTTGAAATGCATGTCTATTTCTTAAATTCTTTATCATAAATTTAACATTTCATGGTTCGTTGATTTCTACAAGACTTCGCACTAGGAATTGCAACTGATCACTGGTCTATGTGGAGAGGTTGCATCAATTTTACAAAAGGTACATAATTAATAATCATGAATCTGTGTTGTTATATGTTGTTTTAGTTATTTACCTTTCATGTGCATTGTAGTGCTTTACATCATTTCTTATACATAATTTATTTCATTAATTCATGATTGCATGCATATTTACCCTAACAAACCTAATTCTCACTTTACCCTACCAACCCATGCCTTACCTTGATCTCACCTTCCAACCCTAACTTGACATAACCTACCATGATCATCTTACATACCCTATCTTTTCTTACCCTACCAACTCAAGCTAACCTAGCCTACCCTTACTTAGTCTAACTAAAACTAAATTAATTGTATACTATATTGTACCCCATGGGAACCATTGATGGTGTGTACCATTTCATGCCAATAGGAAAGCTTACAATATGGAACCATTGTTGGCACATTTTTTGTTTTGAAACCCATTTTTAACCTCAAAATTCCTCTAATGTAAGTGATTCAAAGAAATAACACTTTTCTTACAGATTATGGAACCTTTTCTTACTTTACATCATTTAATGATAAAATGAATTTGGTACCTTGGAGTGGTGAACCATTCATAGAGTACGGCCAAAAGAGTTGTTGGCCCTAATCTTTTGTGATACTTCACAAGGGGCTATAACATTATCTGCTCAATAAAACTCGATAGGTTGGATACAAAGAAAACTAAATATCTCATGCCACAAGGGGCTATGACATTATCTTCTCAATAAAACTTTATAGGTTGGGTTCAAAGAAAACTAAAGATCTCGTGTACATACATTTGAATCTCCACTTTATCTCCATAAGGTAAAAAGAGTATCATTTAGGTCCTTCGAAGGATTGGGTTGTGGATCATAAGAATCCTGAAGGATTATGTCCTTGTCTATGAACATTAGAATACTTGATTTGTCAAAGTTTGATATTTCTAACAACATACACACACTATCATTTTCAAAAAACCAAAAGAGAGAGAGAAAGGAGAAAAAAAATTGAAAGAGGCATTTTTGAAACTCATACTTGTCTACCTATTTCATGCAACTTATCTAAAAAGATACATGTATGCAAGAAAGGATAAAAAGTTATAAAATATATCTAAGGTAAAATGATCTATTTTAGGAAAAGATAAGAATTTATTTATCTTCATTGTTTGAATTTGAAACAAGATTGTATTGATCAAGGAGGGAACGAACTCTTCTAAGCTTTTTATATGCTATCAAGAAAAGTCCAATCTTGACATTAGTCATTGTGTTCTTCTACATTTACTATGGTCTGAGAATATATCCAACAAATGGTGGAACTTCTCCTTGGAAAATGCTTGTTCAAAAAATATTGCCAAAAAATAACTAATTTATTTAACAACCAAGCCAAAGACTAGAAGCATTAGTATGTTTTGAAAGATGAATTGAAGCTCACTACTACATCACAGTGGATCCTAGATAAGTTTACAATCATTATTCCAAACAATCTTCCCATTGATATTGGCTTGCGAGACCCTTTATCCTAGTCATGGATTGGCATTTGAATTTCCCCAAATCCTTTAAACAACATAAACCAAGTGATGGATATCAATGGCTATGCCCACAATCCAACATTGATGCTAATCTTACTAAGATCTGGTACCTTCATTTGAAACAGAGGACCTAACTCTTGTAGATTCCCTCACTATGAAAACCTATTATAGAGTCAAAAACAACATTCCCTCACTATGAAATCCTATTATAGAGCCAAAAAAAACAATATTTGTGTGGTCCCTCATGATGGGAGGCCTTGCTCTTGGCCATAGAGTTCCACATTTGGGAATTGATCAGTTTAAATGTCCTATCCATTGAAGGAAGGAAACTCTCAAGCATGTGTTTTGGTATTTTGATAATGCTCAATCACCGTAGGGTAGGGTATACATGTTATGTAGTCAAATCCTCCCAGCCTAGATCTCCTAGAAAGCATCCCTCCTAGGTGATAAGATTCCTTGGACCATAGAATTTTGAGGATTGGTGTCTTCTTCATTCTAAAATTCTATAATTTATTTGGAAAAGAAGAAATGAATGCTTATCTAAAGAGGTAAAATCTGAAAAGAGGTTCTATTGGTATGATGTTGCACTAATTTGCTTTATCTTTCACCTATAGATTTCAACATAATTCAAGAAATTTTGTTGTGACATCATCAAGGCCTATAGATTCTACAAATTTTTTTCATCAATAATTCAATATATAATGGAGGTTAAATGCATAATGGATAAGAAAATGGAGTACGTATGTGATAAATGATTCTTACAATAGATAAATGATTCTATTTTATATCTATATAATTTTCCAGATTATAGGGAGGCATCCTCATTTCCATCCCAACCATCAAAATCCACACTTTGATAGCATGATTAATGGAAAAATCAACCCATGAAGAAACCTCTATTGTTTTTACATGATTCAATACCCCTCAATTCATGGATCTAGACTTCCATATGTATATTTTATCATTATTCACTAGACATAATTTAAACCATTGTATGAGAAAAGTAACCAAACGCAAAATCTATGGAAGAAGTAACAAAAATCATATTGTGTTCTTGGAAAAAGAATGAAAGAGATACTTACAAGAAGTAATAACTCGTTGGTATCATTTATGTATATGAAGTTGTTGTTGTAGGGTGGTTGGGAGATCAATCAATCAGACCTTGGTGTATTAATCCCTCTATAGAATATTTATCTATAAATACTTAGAATATAAGAAGAGGTGTAGTAGTAAAGGTAGCCAATCTTTATTTTAGTTATAAAAAATCCAAAAATATTTTGCATGGTGTATCTTTCACAACTTAACTAGATTTTGGAAAGTAATAATAAAAAGGGTGTTGTTACCCCTTAAAATGCCTTTTCATTTTGAGTAATCATTTCCAACAATTTGGTAATGAGGATGCATTATTTAGAGAATCTATTCATGTCTTATGAAATCTATTTCAAGGGGTTTGTTTTGTAGTTGGAATACTCTCACCTAATAATCTTAGGAGATACTAATTGAAGGGAATTATTTTGATTTTTTAGATCTAAAATAGACTAAGTTAGGTAGTTATCTCTTGCAGATTCTAAAGATAGAAATCTGGTACAATTAGTCATGTTTTTTAGCTCTTGATTAATCTTATGATTATCAACAATCATTTTAGATATTTCCTTGTGTTGAGGGGTCTGAGATCCTTTTACTCAACAGTATGAACCAAACCTGCCTTAGAGGCCCAATTAGACTCTGCAGCATTTGATGAGCGGAATGGTTCTCCAGATATTTCGATCCAGCCAATGTATCGATGGGCTTTACTAGTGATTAACAGAGTATCTTTCTGTGAAAGTTCCTCCTTCAGGTTAAACAATTCTCTTTTTGTATTTTCTATTATTATTAGATGATTCCAATAAATAAGGGTGATGGTATAAACCAACTGATTGTTGATTAAGGTTGGTTGTCATTGATGTCAACCCTTGAAGAAAGCCCTGCAACACAAAGGTTTGGGTAATGTACACAAGATTTTTTGATGTAAATATGACTCATTATTGTCTTGTAATGGTTGATAAGAAGTAAATATGGATGAACTCCAAAGTGGTCCCCTTATGGTGAAATCCTTCACGGGAAGACGCTTTGCGGAGTAAGAGAACCCATGCCTAATTGTGGAATAATGAGATAAAGGATAGTGAATTTGTCAGGGAAACTAAACTAGATTGATATTTATTTTCATGCCATTTCCGGTGGTATGTGGAATGTCACATAACTCCTCACAGTTAGAGAGTTATGACCATGTGAAGTTGGAGAACCCAGGTTTGGGTAATGGAACCAAGTTTGTTTGATGGATAATGGTATGATTTTTGATATATTTGAAGGTAATACTATTCTATATGAATATTACATGTCATTCCATTTCTTTTGGTATGTGGAATGTCACATAAATCCTCAGAGTTTGAGATTTATGGCCTTACGAAGTTGGAGGACCCTCATATGTCATCTAGAAGCCCCAAAAGGTCAAAGTAGTCAAAGTGGTTTAAGAGTTTGTAGAAGGTAAATAATAAAGTGAAGTTATGAGTGTACTATTATTCAAAGTGAATACAAAATAAATTATTTAAATAATAAATTTGATGGAGAAATTAGAAGTGGGTTAACCCTAAAATAAGGAAAGTGGGCAAAGTGCCCTAGAAGATGTTTTTAAGGAAGCTACCTGCAAAGTATAAATAAGAGGTAAGGCTCTCTCATTTAAGACACACTTGAGAATATTGAATACCTATAGGTGTCTGAGGTAACCAAAGGACATCTAATCTGAATTTTTGAGGGAAGGTGAAGAAACGAAGGCCGGAATTCAAGGAAGTATAAATTATTTTGATGGTGCTTTCTAAGGTATGTTATTTACAGGTCATCTCACCATTTTCACAATAACTTTTCTTATAGAATGATTCAGACCATGAAATGAATATTCCATTGATAAAACATATACAAGTATCTGTGGTAAACAATTCAGCTTGTGGGTCATTGTATTTTTGGAGTTACAGTCTGTGGAAAATAGGGTTTGTGGCTAGTCCTGAAACTAGTCAAAAGTAGGTGTTTCGGGTAAAAACGTCATAAATTATTCATAACATATCCAAATTAAGTAAGACAAAATGTGTTGGTTACATTAAACTCTTTAGTATTATGTGTAACATTTTCATATCGATTCAACAAATATTCCTTGTGGTGAACGCTCTACAAGGTCGCTCTCTAGAATAATCCAGAGTTCAACAAGGTATGCCATTTTTGCTATAACTCATTTTCTGAGAAGTTACAAGTAGTGACACATGGAGGAATTGAATAAAAACACTAAATAACATTGCATATTAGTTTCATATCTTTATACATTACATGTACAAAGTTATTATTACTTCAAGTTAGGGTTATTGACTAATCCAAAACTAGGCATGTGAGACTAAAGAAAAGTTTGATGAAAATGCTAGTCTCTTGTTGTTAAAGTTAAGGAAGGTTTCCAGGAATGTGATCATATACACCATGTTTATTACATAGCTAAAAATCATATTTGGATGATGAAATTTATGAGGGCTCTTGGTTGAGTTACATGTTGAG
>JASDQU010284864.1:0-14485 GCA_032191745.1 Picea mariana | reverse complement strand
CAACTCTGTTTTGTTGTGGAGTATAAGGAACTGTGTGTTGCAACTGAATCCCAGCCTCAAGAAAAAGATTGTGTATCTCATGGTTGACATACTCCCCCCCATTATCTGTTCAGAGGACTTTGATCTTCTTTCCTGATTGTGTCTCAACAAGGGCTTTGAAATCTTTGAGGTGTTGAAAGACCTCAGATTTTTGCTTGAGAAAGAAAGTCTAAGTATGGCAGGAGAAATATTCAACAAAAATGAGCACATACCTTGATTTACTAATTGATGGATGTGGAAAAGGGCCCATGAGATCATTGTGGATCAGATCCAAAGGAGAGGAGGTCTTCTGAGTCTTTCCTTTGTCGAATTTCTCTTGAGGGTGTTTTCTAAGAACACATCCCTGACAAATTCCTTTGAAGAAGTGGATGCCAGGTAAACCTTCAACCATTCCCTACTTGTTAAGTTGTTGCATATATATGAAATTAAAATGCTCGAACCTTTTGTGCCATATCCTACTAATTTCATCAGCATGCGTAAGCAGTAATGCAGAATCTAGTTCGATAAATTCAGAAAATGTGTAGAGTCTGGATTGGTGATTTACCTCACCAGTAGCAACTTTGGAATTGGTTTGAATGTCATAGATATCCACTTCATTAGGTGTGAATATTACTTTATTTCTGGTGCCAAATTTTGTCATCTGATACACGAAGAGAAGATTGACAGAGAGTTTGGAAACGTGTAGCACATTCTCAAAGCTCTCGTTTGTGAGTTCAACTCTTCCTTTGTCGGTGAATTCGACTGGAGAGTCGTCCCCCATCATAATAGGAGGACCTTTGCATGTGTCCAATGAAGAGTATAGACTTCCTTTGTGGATGTCATGTGGTTTGATGCACCTGAATCTACAATCCAAGCATCGGGAGAGAAGTTAATGGCAATCAAAGCATGGCTAGAATTACATTTCTTAGGGTTTAGATATTATGGATTCTTCTTCTTAGCACCCTTAGGGATGTGATCTCCAAGGTTGTTTTGCTGAATTATTTGTGCCATTTGATCTATCTGTTTCTGCATGCATGCGGATTCTAGATGGAATCCTCGTTGGTAATGAGTGCATTTCTCCCAGTTTCTTCCCTTTCCACCTTTGGATCTGAAGGAATCGTTGAAGGGTTTTGAGTATCCTTCCTTATTTGGATTTTCATGTCCCTTCCCTTTGTCTTTGTCTTTAGATTTATGATTTTGGTGACTGCTACCATCTTGCACTACAAGTGCATGTGCCTTTGAGCCTTTGATTTTTCCCATATTGATGAGCTTAGTCTGCTCTTGCGTCAGAGACTCAATAAAGGCCTCAAGAGAAGGCATTTTCTAGGTATCTCCAGAGGCAATCCTAATTGAATGAAATGTGGATACAAACACTAAGTATTATGGACCAAGTTTGGAAAAAATGGTAAGAATCATTTGTTTCTCCTCCTTATATTTATCAACCCCGCAAGCCTTGAGTTGCGACAACAAATCCTTATATTTGGTAAAACAATCTTAGAGATTGTCGAAGGTTTTTGGATCCAAAGTGAGAAATTCCACCTCGAGTATATGTCCCCTCATCTGGTCATGTTTTCCAAAAAGTCCTTCCATGGTGATTAAGACTTCATTGGGTGTTTTACTGGAGGATATGTGAAAGAGGAGCTCAAGAGAAATGAGATTGCAAATAGTTCCATATGCTTCATCCATCTGATTTATACTTGGATTTTTCTATGGATGATGTGGGTTCAGTCTCTATGTCCATGGTTAACCTGTATAATCCTCTGCTTCGAAGATGCATTACCATCCTTTCCTTCCATGCGAAGAAATTGTACGGTGTAAGAATCAATTATTTTGGAAATTCCATTTTCCCACTGTCTTCAATCTTCGATACTTGCAAAAAGAGTCTGGTGTGTCTTTTTCCTAGCAATCTGTCGGCTTTGATACCATGTAAATGTGGATGAACCTACACATATAAGATCTAGCTAGAAAAGGACATACACAATTTGTAGAAGAAAATAAGAAAAGACAAAAATGAGAGAGAGAGAACGAAGAATTGTATTAATTGAATGAATGAATGATAATTTACACATGATATACTATGTATAACCCAACTAATGAACACTAGAAGAGAATCCAATGCACCATAGTGGTGGTCTAGAGTGATCTATACACATACAGGCAGTTACAGGAGTAAACTTCCACCTAGTCCGAGTTAACTAGCCTCTTAGTCTTTAGTTAACTAATCGAAACAGAGTGAAGTGAGGGTAATGTGCTAGTCTGGTGATAATCCCAAGGACAATGCACATTAGTAGTAATGATCCCAATGTTGCATGGTGATGGAACCAATGTGGCATCAAGACTCCATTCAACTGATCCAAATGAAGTGTGAATTGAAGAGAATATTCTCCTAGAATGTAGGAAAATGAATATTCTCCCTAAGCTATAGGAGACTGAATAATGACTAATAAACATAGGGAAAAATTTAGGAAAAAGAAATCTTAGGTGTATGTGAAGTATCTCCAACAATGAGCCATTTCCATTTCCACCTTGCATGGTGCTTGTTATTCCCCACTTTTAAGGATAACTAGGAGATCATGTCTCGAGGCCCACGGGTCCTAGACATGGAGTACCAAGAACCGGATCGAATTTAGCATGGCCCTAGAGGGCCCACCTTTTCTTCATTTCAACGCCTCTATCTTGTCAGCAGCAACATCATCCATCACTATCGGATTGGTCTTGTGTCAGAGATGGCTCTTGCTCCATGAGGTAATGAGTCTGGGTATCATGGTATGTGTCACTTTGATCATCAAAACCTTTGAATGTGTGCATATGTTTCCTTTTATTTATAACAAATGCTTGGATCTTACACTTTTCCACTTGACCATGTCTGGGGGGATTGACAGGATGCCCTAGTAATCCTGTACTCGTAGGTTTTGGCTTTCCACTGGGGACAACTTCTGAAAATCCATCATCCTCTCCCATCATGACACCACTTTTTCATCTTGCTTCTTGCCCATCTATCCCTTGCACTTGTCCGGGAAATGGGTTGACCTATTTACAGGATTGCACCTTACCTCATGGGAAGAAGGGGCTAAAGACCCAGAAGGTAAAAGCAAGCTAGAAAAAGATAAAATCCTAAGAATAAAACCTCGAGATGCTTCGTTGAGGGATCTCCGAGAAAGCAATAAAAGGCTTCTCAGCAAGAAACAAGAGGGACCCGTAAAAATAAAAAGAACAAGACCTAGTCAGAGGATAGGGGTCTCATCGCGAGCTAGCCTATTAGGTCCATGGGTACCTAGCAGTATGACATTACCACCATCTGGTTACCATGTCAGGGTAGTCACTCTTGGTTGCACGGCCAAGGGAAAGGGGGTCTCATCACGACCCAACCTTCTCATTTCTGCAAAAGTACTTGTGGGTAACGCTATCACCACTGGTCACCACGCCAGGGAAGTGTCCCCTGATTAGCCTCTTGAAGAAAAAGAAATAAAATAATAAAATAATAAAGGCATGGGCTTGGAAAGATTTGCATCTAGGACACGTGCAGCTCGCCTTCTCCAAAGGCACCCACAGGTAAAACCCTGCATCCTCTGCTCCCACTGCACCCACTTGCTAGGACATCCCTTGACCACCTCACCCACTTACATGGCTCCGATGAGCTCTCTTCTGGAAACTTTCATTTTCCAGTGGACACTAGCCTAATAGGACACCCTGTCATTTTCCCGAAACTTGTATTGCAGGCTCGTGTAATGTCTTTGAGATTTTAACTGATGTATTAGGGATTTTATTCACATGTTTAATAATATTGATGATGAGATATGATTGACATTTCTATGATCCCTGTGACTTATGAGCCCACAGAGGGCGTAGTTGTTGATGTGCAGGATCATGCCCGGTGGATAGGTACCATTTTGGACTGGTACACATGGGGAGATGATCAGTTTGGACCTCCATGGGGATGAAGGGCCCATCAGATGGATGTTGAGACCCCATTAGGGGGCAGAGATAGGACATAGATGGATCAAGGGCTTTGTACTAGAGAAGAGGAGGACGTTCTACCAGAGGCACCCTAGCAGAGCTTGACCTAGGGGGTTTGTGCCCTGTCCACTGAAGCGTTGGCCTTGGAAGGCCTAGCACGTCACCCTTGATGATCATGACATTATCCAACCTTGTGGACATCTTGGGAGGCATATTTGGCAGTGTTGGCACGTGTGGTGGGTTGGAGAATCCCAAGGAGGGATAACATTTTTCTCCAGTATGCCGCATTGGCCCTAGAAGGGGCTAACATCTCCCTAAAAGGGGAATGATGTCTCTCTTTAGCTTGATTAGGGTTTAATTTTTGAACATTTAATGTAAAACAATATGATTTTTAGTATTTTGGACTTGTCAGCCTTTTCATGACCTAAAATGTAAAATTAGGTCATGGTACAGTATATATTGAGGGTTTTCACTCTCATTTTATCATCTTCTCTGACTCACTCATTAATGAGGTTTGAAATTAGCACTACACTTGGGTTCTTTGGATGAAATTGTGAGGCACACTTGTTGAAGGAAGGCATCTTGGATCTCTTTTGGCATTTTTGGCATTTTTCTTTATGAAAGGTGTTACAACTAGGGTTTGTTATAATGTTTCTTGGTGAAATGTAAGTGAATTTCTACAAAACTTCTTAATTGAATGGTTGTGTTGTTATTTCTTGCATTTATTATAATAAATTTGATGAATAAACCCTAGGTGACAAGCACACATTGTAGGTCCTTGTCTCATGTCCCCATCAAGACTATTTAGCCATTATTTGAAGAGAGAAAGAGCCTAGCCTTAGCTACACTCTTTCCCCATCTTCTCCTGCTAGTTGTTTTGCTTTTCTGAGCTAAGAATAAGGAAATGCATTGGTGACTAGTCCAGCTACACCTTGATGAGACGATTTTCTAGGGTTTGTTGGTGAAGCCTTACCATAACAACACGTTGCCTTGTAAACCCTTTTGTCTTAGTTTCATGCCATTTTTCAGAGCTAGCCATTTTTGCCATTGACCTAAGGAAGGAGGAGAGAGAACTAAGGCCTAGTTCCCCTACACCAAAGTGAGCCTCTCTCCCCTAGGGTTTTTTTCCTTGAAGCCTTGTTGTAGCAACACCTCAAGGCTTATCCTCCAGTCCTTAGCCTTATTATCTTCCTTGATCCTTCAACTCTTGCGTCCTCCCTTTGACTCCATTAACCCTAGTAAACACATTGATCTAAGACCTAGCCTGTGAGTATTATGATCAAAACCACTCTCGATACTTTGAATGAAACCCTAACTATTCTAACCCTAGCCTAGAACTAACCCTACTATCAAAGTGTTGCCGTCATCTTTTTCTACAATATCACTTGTGCATCTAACATTTTTTTCTTATGAGCAAATTGGATGGTTGTCTAAGGGCATTACTAGAATGAAGTGTTGATTGTTACATTGAATGCCACATTTTCTTAGCATTTATTGAAGAAGTGACACTATATATCATTGCTATTTTATAAACATTGACTTCTTCAATATTTATTGTTCAATTGCTTATATTTATCCGATAGTTCTTAACTATATGAAATACTAACCAAGTGAGTAAGCTTGCATATATATGTTTCTTGTTGCTTTGTCTCGGGCAGGTGCATCTCTATTTTATGGTTATATTTCTCTTTATTAGCTGTTAGTCAGACTATCTACTCGATGGTGACTTGTGAGGGGGGGGGATTTACCTTTTGTCTTATAATCCTTTGCCTTCTCAAAACCCCAGGTCACCGGGGACGTCTCCCTTGGGCCTTACCTCCATAAACAGAAAGAACCTTCCCATCGAGGTGACATTGGGTGGGATTGGTTCCAGTTACGTCGTTTTGCCTCTTCACATCTATCTTTATCCTAACTACAAAATGTGCGATAACATTTTGGCTCCGCTGCTGAGGAACACTGAGTCAAAACTTTCCTCAAGACGACAACCTTTTCGGTAAGCCTTGCCTCTAAAATCTTCATCTTACAAGCTTACCTGGCGACTCCACCTTGGGTGTTTTCCCTTATCTTTTGATATTTTCAAGCAAACTATCTGGCGACTCCACAAACTGCAAGGAGGTACAATAATCCTCCTCTATCCTTCAGAAGAAAGCCTCCCCGAAACTCTCCTATTGTAAAATCACTTTTTCGAGGTAATCTTCCTTTAAAAAAACCATGTCTAGCTCTCTGACTGCTACAACGAACCCTTCTAACAACCAAATAAAATGGTCATCTACTCTTTTCATACCACTAGACATATCAGCCATACCAAGCTACCCTGGGCAAATGCCACCTAAGTATGAAAAGTGGTTGCCTATGTTTACCGATACTGATGCAATCAGTGTCGAAGAGCACATGAGCAATTTTTGGGCATTTTTTCAGCTTCACCCCATTAGTGATGATGTTGAAGACTTGGTCATGAAGTTTTTCTCTACTACCCTCCTTGATGCCTCAAGGCGTTGGTACATAAGCCTTCCTGACAATGGTATTAAAACCATGGACAAACTAGAAGAAGCCTTTCTCAAGAGATGGAGCATCAAAGAAGACCCTAACATGCTTCTTACTAGGTTGAACTCCCTTTGGAAACATGAGAATGAATATATTCGGGAGTTCCATACTAGGTTTGAAACTTTGCTACAAAATATCCCTGCAAGCCATCATCCAAAAGGTGATTATCTTGTCCATATTTACACCAAGACCTTTAATGGCCAATTAGGCTATCTTCTCAGGGACAAAAACCCCTAGTCAATCCAAGAAGCTCAAGAGTTAGCCACTAAAATCGAGGGCAACCTCCTTTCATCTAAGACTGAGCCTTTCGCAAATCCAAGGGGCAAAATGGACACCAAACCAAAGATAGTCCACAATACCGAGCCTACTTCAGACCTTTTTTCCAACATTGAAAAATTACAAGCTTCAATGGATGGTATCATAAATAATCAAGAGCTAATGATGAGTAGAATTGTCAACCTGGAGAGATCCCAGAGCCAAGCCCCTAGGGTCCCGTACAAAGGTCAATTTCAAAAGGGAAACCAATTTTACAAACCAAAGAATGAGCAGGAAGTTCCAAACACCCTAGCTCCTACAAACGTTGTGGATGAAAACCCTTGGTGCTTAGAATGCAGTGAAGCACATTGGGAGTATGAATTCCCTTACAAAAATGATGGTTGTCAACAAGTGAACAATATAGGCCACATCATGGAATGCCCTCAAATAAATATCATCACTACAGAGCATCAAGAGGGCATGAAAGAAGCAGCTAGGTTGTCTATAATGGTGGTAATAAACAACCTAGACCAGGAATCAAAAGAAAAATTGAAGAAATTGTTGATTAAGGTTGGTTGTCATTGATGTCAACCCTTGAAGAAAGCCCCGAAGCACAAAGGTTTGGGTAATGGACCTGATATTTTTTTATGTAAATATGACTCGTTATTGTCTTGTCATGGTTGATAAGAAGTAAAGATGGATAAACTCCAAAGTGGTCCCCTTATGGTGAAAGCCCTCACGGGAAGATGCTTTGCGGAGTAAGAGAACCCATGCTTAATTGTGGAATAATGAGATGAAGGACAATGAATTTTTCAGGTAAACTATCCTGGATGGATAGTTCTTGTCATTCCATTTCCGATGGTATGTGGAACGTCACATAACTCCTCACGGTTAGAGAGTTATGGCCATGAGAAGTTGGAGACCCCAAGTTTGGGTAATGGACCCAAGTTTGCTTGATGGATAACGGTATGAGTTATGATATATTTTCAGATAATAATATTCTATATGTATAGTACATGTCATTCCATTTATGTTGGTATGTGGAACATCACATAACTCCTCATGGTTTGAGAGTTATGGCCTTACGAAGTTGGAAGACCCTCATATGTCATCTAGAAGCCCCAAAAGGTCAAAGTAGTCAAAGTGGTTTAACAGATTTTAAAAGGTAAATAATAAAGTGAAGTAATGAGTGTATTATAATTCAAAGAGAATACAAAATAAATTATTTCAATAATAAATTTAATGGAGAAATTAGAAGTGGGTTAACCCTAAAATAAGGAAAGTGGGGCCAAGTGACCTAGAAGATGGTTTTAAGGAAGCTACTTGGAGAGTATAAATAAGAGGAAAGGCTCTCTCATTTTAAAAAAACTTGAGCATATTGAATATATATAGGTGTCTAAGGTAACCAAGGATATATAAGCTGAAATTCTGAGGGAAGGTGAAGAAAAGAAGGCTGAAATGCAAGGAAGGATAAATTCTTTTGATGGTGCTTTCTAAGGTGTTTCGAGTAAAAACATCATAAATTCTTTATAATAGATCCAAATTCAGTGAAACCAAATGTATTGGTTAGGTTATAGTATGTAGTATGTTTTGTAACAGTTTCATATCAATTCAACAAATATTCTGTGCGGGGAACACTTTACAAGGTCGCTCTCTAGAATAAGCCGGAATTCAACAAGGTATGCCATTTTTGGTATAACTCCTTTTCTGAGAGGTTCCAAGTAGTAAAACCTGGAGGAATTGCATAAAACACACTGAAGAAAAATGTGTGTCAGTTTCATATCTTTATACATTACAGGTACAAATTTATGATTACTTCAAGTTAGGGTTATTGACTATTCCAAAACTAGGCATATGAGACTAAAGAAAAGTTTGATGAAAATGCTAGTCTCTTGTTGTTGAAGTTAAGGAAGGTTTCCAGGAATGTGATCATATACACTAGGTCTATTACATATCTACAAATCAGATTTTGATGATGAAATTGATGAGGTCTTTTGGTTGAGGTACATGTTGAGTACCCAGTTTAGACAAGTAGTTGATGAGTTGGCACATACATGAGGTGTATAGTTGATGATGTTGGTACATATTAATGAGTCATAGTTGATGAGTAGTTGAAACATGATTGGTACATACTTGGTACATGGTTGGATGCACTTGTTTATGGTACAAGTTGATTACAGTTTATTTGGTACAAGTTGGTTCATGGTTGATGCACTTGTTTATGGTACAGGTTGATTACAGGTTGAGGTACAGGTTGATGCATGGTTTAGATTTATTGGGATAGGTTTACAACGGTATATCTCACAGTGATAGGTTGACAGTTGTTCCATCATTCTACTTCTACTTCAGGGTGGCAGGATAGGGCAAGGACAGGTGGTTGTAGCCGGAGAACATAGGGGGTTGTAGCCTCCTTCTAGTTGTAGCCAGAGAATTGGGGAGTTGGAGCTTCCGTCATGTTGTAGCCTAAGAAACTAGGGGGTTGGAGCCTCCTTCCAGTTGCAGCTGGAAAACAAAGGAAGTTGGTGCTTCCAATGAATGTAATTCTTCAAGACATATAAGAAAACACATTCTGTGGTTTTCTCCTGATTTGGGTTTCCACGTAAAACACTAGTGTACTGTGTATGTGTATGTTTGTTCATTTGTTCATTGCTTATTTACTCTGCAGTTATTGGATGATAATGATTCATTGATATAACACTTGGATTATATGGTTAAAAATGATTAGATTGATCTATTACTGATTCACCCTCCCTCTCAGTAATCCAATAGAAACAAGAGTTCCAGGTGTATAGAAGAAAGAAGCTGAGCCAACCTATCACTAAACAAACAAAACCCCCATCCTTGGATGTACTCCTTCCTAAAACATCCAAGACTGGAAGGGTTGACTTGAACTTTGACTTTAAAGGGGCGTTATCCAATATGCATGTAACTATCCCTTTGAAAGAAATCATCAAATTGCCATCTGTCAAAGAACGATTTGACAACTTTTTCCAAGGATTAGATGGACCCATGGACCCCCCTATCATGTTGCAAGCCGACCACTTCAGGGTCCAGTATGATGAACATCCCCCCTTATTCATGACCTTGATAATGAATAATAAGAGCCTCAACAACTGCATGATGGATACAGGGGTCGGTGCCAACATGATGTCCCTCAAGGTCATGCAAAAATTGGGCCTGAAAGTCACACGACCTTACATAAACGTGTGTGGTTTTGAATCTAAGTCCATACCCACACATGGGGTGATTGAGAATGTTTAATGTTTCCTCAAAGAATACCCCGAAAAAGTCATCCACATAGACATAGTGGTTGTGGACGTCCCAGATGTGCNCCAATATGCATGTAACTATCCCTTTGAAAGAAATCATCAAATTGCCATCTGTCAAAGAACGATTTGACAACTTTTTCCAAGGATTAGATGGACCCATGGACCCCCCTATCATGTTGCAAGACGATCACTTCAGGGTCCAGTATGATGAACATCCCCCCTTATTCATGACCTTGATAATGAATAATAAGAGCCTCAACAACTGCATGATGGATACAGGGGTCGGTGCCAACATGATGTCCCTCAAGGTCATGCAACAATTGGACCTGAAAGTCACACGACCTTACATAAACGTGTGTGGTTTTGAATCTAAGTCCATACCCACACATGGGGTGATTGAGAATGTTTAATGTTTCCTCAAAGAATACCCCGAAAAAGTCATCCACATAGACATAGTGGTTGTGGACGTCCCAGATGTGCGGGGTATGTTATTGTCTAGGAAGTTTGCATCAAAATTGGGAGGTACTCTTCAGATGGACCTCACTTATCTGAACATACCCTTGAAAGATGAAATTTTTGGTCGTATCCAAAATGTGCCTATGACTACAACTCATGTGCAAGAGCCTAGTGATTCCAACAAAAATGACAAAGCACATGATGAGATCATACAAACTCTTCATAAGTATTCTCTAGAAGATATGCCTTTTTCAATAGAAGAAGACTTTGATAAGATTAAATGGCCCAAGAAAGAAGAATACCAACAACTCCTAGACAAGTTCAAGAACAAGGAAGACGGGACTGTAAAGATACGAAAGAATGCAGAAGATGATGTACAGATTCGTTCATCCTAGCAGGAAGTGTTTACATCATAGTCCCACCATCCTCCCTCAGCATAATACACCAAGGTCATTCAAGGAACAACCAAGTACAAGATCAGAAAGTATAAGGAAGGAGACATAGTGTGGATGTGGGACACCCAGAAGGGAGAGCCAACCAATGTCAAAGGAAGCACTCAATCATTGCTCGGACCTTTCAAAGTTGAAAGAGAATCAGTCAACGACTCCTATTATTTGTCCACTTTGGAAGGAAGAAGGCACCCATTACCTATCAGCGGGCACCTCCTCAAACCCCACCAAGGTGGGGGAACCTAATTTCACAAGTAAGTGCAGGTAAGTAGGCATTTTTCATTCATGTATTATACCATTTGCATTGCATATTAGTTTTCTTTCACATTCACACTATTGATTGTTTTGTTTCAATCTTATATATATTATATATATGTTGGGGTGGCATTACCACCCCAATTGGTTACTAATGTTACTATAGAGATCAAGCAGGTAAACAAGTTATGCCAGATATGTTGAGGTTATCATGCACTCTATGATGAGCACATGTCCCTGAGTTGGAGCCAGATGTTATCCCCCACTTTTAGGGATAACTAGGAGAGCATGTCTCAAGGCCCACAAGTCCTAGACATGGAGTACCAAGAGTCGAATCGACTTTAGCATGGCCCTGGAGAGCCCGCCTTTTCTTCATTTCAGAACCTTTATCTTGTCAGCAACAACAACATCCATTACCATCGGATTGGTCTTGTGTCAGATATGGCTCTTTCTCCATGAGGTAATGAGCCCGGGTATCATGGTATGTGTCACTTTGATCATCAAAACCTTTGAATAATTGCATCTGTTTCCTTTTATTTCTAACAAATGCTTGGATCTTATGCTTTCCCACTTGACCATGTCTGGGGGGATTGATAGGATGCCCTATTAAGCATGTACCTGTAGGTTTTGGTTTGCCACTGGGAGGGCTTATGAAAATACAACATCCTCTCCCATCATGACACCACTTTTTCATCTTGCTTCTCTCCCATCTATCCCTTGCACTTGTCTGGGCAACAGGTTGACCTATTTATAGGATTGCACCTTACCTCATGGGAAGAAGGGGCTAAAGGCACAAAATGTAAAAGCAAGTTGGAAAAAGATAAAAGCCTAATAATAAAACCTCGAGATGCTTCGCCCAGGGATCCCTGAGAAAGCAATAAAAGGATTCTCAGCAAGAAACAAGAGGGACCCATATAAATAACAAAACAAGACCTAGTCAGAGGATAGGGGGTCTCATCACAAGCCAACCTATTAGGTCCATGGGTACCTAGAAGTATGACATTACCACCATCTGGTTACCATGCCMAGGTAGTGGATCTTGGTTGCATGGCCAAGGGAAAGGGGGTCTCATCACAACCCAACCTTCTCATTTCTGCAAAAGTACTTGTGGGTAACATTGTCACCACTGGTCACCACACCAAGGCAGTGTCCCCTGATTAGCCTCTTCAATAAAAAGCAATAAAAGAATAAAAGAATAAAGGCATGGGCATGGAAAGATTTGCATCTAGGACAGGTGTAGCTCGCCTTCTACAAAGGCACCCACAGGTAAAACCCTGCATCCTCTGCACCCACTTTCCAGGACATCCCTTGACCACCTCACCCACTTACATGGTGTTGGATTACTGAGAGGGGGGGTGAATCAGTAATAGAGCAATTGAATCCCTTTTAACCATATAATCCAAGTGCTATATCAATGAAGCATTATTATCCAATAACTGCAGAGTAAATAAGCAATGAACAAATGAACAATCATACACATACACAGTACACCAGTGTTTTACGTGGAAACCCAAATTGGGAGAAAACCACGGAATGCTTTTTCTTATATGTATTGAAGAATTACATTCATTGGAAGCACCAACTTCCTTTGTTTTCCAGCTGCAACTGGAAGGAGGCTCCAACCCCCTAGTTTCTCAGGCTACAACCTGAGGGAAAATCCAACTCCCCAATTCTATGGCTACAACCAGAAGGAGGCTACAACCCCCAATGTTCTCCAGCTACAACCAGAAGGTGGCTACAACCACCTGTCCTTGCCCCGTCCTGCCACCCTGAAGTAGAAGTAGAATGATGGAACCACTATCACACTATCACTATGAGATATACCATTGTAAACCTGTACCAATAAATCTGAACCATGCCTCAACCATGCATCAACCTGTAATCAACCTGTACCATAAACAAGTGCATCAACCATGCACCAACCTGTAATCAACCTGTATCATAAACAAGTGCATCAACCATGCACCAACCTGTAATTAACCTGTACCATAAACNAGCCATGCATCAACCATGCATCAACCTGTACCTCAACCTGCAATCAACCTGTACCATAAACAAGTGCATCAACCATGCATCAACCTGTAATCAACCTGTACCATAAACAAGTGCATCAACCATGCACCAACCTGTAATAAAATTGTACCATAAACAAGTGTATCCAACCATGTACCAAGTATGTACCAATCATTTGTCAACTACTCATCAACTATGAATCATCAATATGTACTGACATCATCAACTGTACACCTCATGTACGAGCACCAGCTCATCAACTACTTGTCTCAACCATGTACTCAACATGTACCACAACAAAAAGCCCTCATCAATTTCATAATCCAAATCTATTTTTTAGCTCTGTAATAGACCTGGTGTATATGATCACATTCCTTCAAACCTTCCTTAACTTTAAAAACAAGAGACTAGCATTTTCATCAAACTTTTATTTAGTCTCACATGCCTAGTTTTTGATTAGTTAACAACCCTAACTTGAAGTAATCATAGCTTTGAACCTATAATGTATAAAGATATGAAACTGATAGACAATGTTCTTCAGTGTGTTTTATGCAATTCCTCCAAATGTCACTACTTGGAACCTCTCAGAAAATGAGTTATAGCAAAAATGACATACATTGTTGAATTCTGGCTTGTTCTAGAGAGCGACCTTGTAGAGTGTGCCCCACACAAAATATTTAATAAATTGATATAAAAATGTTACAAATAATACTACAGACTGTACCCTAACCAACACATTTTGTCTCACTGAATTTGAATCTGTTATGAAGAAGTTATGACGTTTTTACTCGAAACACATGATTTTGACTAGTTTCAGGACTGGCCACAAACTCTATTTTCCATGGAGTGTAACTCCAAAAATACAACGACCCACAAGATGAATTGTTTACCACAGATACTTGGATATGTTTTCTCACTTTCATAGCAATTTCACGGTCTGAATCGTTATAGAAAAAAATTTATAGTGAAAATGGTGAGATGACCTGTAAATAACATACGTTATAAAGCACCATCAAAATAATTTATCTTTCCTTGTATTTCGGCCTTGTTTTCTTCACTTTCATTCAGAATTCCAGTTTAGATATCCTTGGTTATTTCACACACATATAGATATTCAATATTCTCAAGTGTGATTCAAATGAGAGAGCCTTGCCTCTTATTTATACTCTCCAAGTAGCTTCCTTAAAAACATCTTCTAGGTCACTTGGCCCACTTTCCTTATTTTAGGGTTGGGTCCACTTCTAATTTCTCCATTAAATTTATGATTGA
>JASDQU010284863.1:2588-14485 GCA_032191745.1 Picea mariana | reverse complement strand
GTGCTACCAAGGAAGACCAGGATTGGACATAGTGGTGGACATACATGGCTTTGTTGATGCAGATTGGGATAGAGATATGGATCGCAAAAGATCTACAAGTGGGTATGTGCTTAACCTATTTGGAGGAGAAATCAGTTGGATGAGCAAAAGACAGGCTATAGTGGCACTCTCAACTACAGAAGCTGAATACATGGTAGCCACTCATGCAAGTAAGGAAGCAGTATGATTACAAAGATTGTGTTCAGGTATTGGGTTGATACAACAAGCAGTGAGATTAGATTATGACAGTCAGAGTGCAATATTCCTGGCAAAGAACCCATCTTATCATTCAAAGACAAAGCATATTGATGTTCAGTATCACTTTGTGAGAGACATGGTTGAGGAAAAGAAGGTGTTGCTGGAAAAGGTTGACACTTTGAAGAATGTTGCAGATTCATTGACAAAGTCTGTGAGCACATAAAATTTCTTCTGGTGTAGAGTAACAATTGGCATTGCTACCCTGGATTGTTGACTATATAATCCCCTAGATCCCTGGATGCAAAGAAAACAACAAGTGGGAGAATGTTGGATATGTGTTATATTCTTTGCATGTGTGTGTGGGCACGTCAGATATGACAATTGTGTCTGAAGATCCCTCGTAGTAGTGCTCTGTTTGTGCCGGGTGATTTCCTAGGGGGGTCCTAGGGAGGGGTAGGTATGCCCCCCCCTGGTTACACGCAATGTTAGGCATCGGGCGTAGCCTAGGGCAACGCCCCAAAATTTTTTTTTGGACGGTTTTTGCTATTTTTAGCGGATTTTTCTATTTTTAGTGGTTTACTAAAAATAATACCGGTTTTAGGGATTAGGGTTTTGGTATCTACGTAATACCTAAAAAAATTGTATATATTGTATAGTGAATGGTGAAATTCAATATAATTAATATAAGAAAGGTTTTCCTGGTTGAGGGTTTCTGGTATAAAATCTTTGTGTACTCTGTGTATGAGCCATTGATTAAATTCTATTTTTCTTAAGAATCTATATGCATTGCTTTACTTCACAGGTTTAAAACTTACAATATCTCTCGAATGCCAAACTGGGTCAAGCGGAAATTTGGACATCGAGTCAATTGCATTATCATGCTCCTCCAAAAAACATTTCAGAAAAACCCACATTACCATTTTGGAGTTATGATCAAATATTTAGAAGTAGTTGCTACAGGAAATGAGTTCGCAACGCACCTATCATCCAGTTCGTAACACCTTCAAAAATTCACAACACCTTCAACAGTTCACAATGCCTTTGACATTTCATAGCACCAAGAGAAAACAAGTGACCACAATCCTTTCTTGACCTTCAAACAAGACAAAAAATCTCATGGAGTACTTGATGGCTATGAGGTTGATGCTGGTAATTTCAGATTTTCACCCAAATGCATGCAAATTGCCTAACCTCAAATCCTCATCCAAGACAGTTTGCAGCGCCACAAACAGAAACAACCACGCAACCCTTTGTAGACCTTAAAAGAAGGTGGAAAAGTTCATAGAGTGCCTGGTAACCTGGAGCTGAATGCTGATACCTTCAAATTTTCACAGGGATGCCTACAAGTGGTCTAATCACTAACTATCCTCTGCAACCAGTTCATAACACCAGTCACAGTTTGCAACGCCTCCTCCAAAATTTGTTTTTTAGTTCTTCAAAGAAACAATTAGGATATCCAAATTTATGATCCTTGTAAGTTGTTAGAGATAGACCTTGAAAACAACAAAAACCCATGTCATGTCATAAAGTAAAGGATTATTTTGAATGAAGGGGGTACTTTGAGTGCGCTACGAACTCTCCTAGTTAGTTGGTAGCACTCAAAACACAAACTAATTTGACAACATGAACGGGTAAAGTAACAACTAGAGATACTTCACACAACTTATGGAAGTGAAATGTCAAGGTGGTGATGGTGATTAGAAGGATGTGACTGATGAAAACTAACACTCCTTGTCATGATGACTAAAACTTGACCCAGGACACAACCACAATATCCTAGACTAAGGCTAAATTGACTTTTATATTCCCCCCACAACTCTATGTGAGAAAATCTGGCTCCACAAGGGATGGCATGCTCCCTGTGAGCTACCAAGAACATGCAGTTCCAATGCCTTATTCATTTCATCTCTATCCGCAAAACCTGTATGCCTGTGAGCACCTCAGCTCCTTATTGAAAAATGAGAACATCCATATACTGAAAACAAAACCAATTCAAACCAAATGCTCGAGAACCTTGTTTTATTCACCCTACTCCTACTCTAACCAACTATGTTGCTTCTTGTTCAAGTGAAATCATGCTTCCAATGAATCCATGCAAGAAGCTGATTAAATGCTGAAACTTTTGATCTGTATCAGAAAAATGAAAGAACCCGTGGCATACACAAGTGCAATTTGAAAAGACAACATAACCAACATTCATCTGACAAGAATTATTTGACCTCTATACTTCTCAAAGACTCCAAATAATCAACAATAGGGTCATAAAAGCCATAAATAAATACCTCTTCTTGATATCATTCTAGCTGAACATCAGATAGTCTCTGCATATTCTCTTCTTCATGATGACTTCCAATTCCATCTGTCTACAAATCTGAAATTTGTTGTAGGTTTCCTTCACTAATTTCAAGAGCCCTCTGACTAAAATAAAATTGATCTTCAAAATTTTTATCTAGAGCAAAAGGATCTTCAAATCCATAATAATCGAAAACAATAGTAGGTAAACATTCAACATCCTGATTATCATGAACAATATCTTCAATTGTGACATTTTCTTCAACATAAGAAGATCTTTCATGATTATTAGATCCTTTATACAAAAAATCAAACACATGACAACATTCTGGATAAAGGAAGTCAACTGAAAATTTATCTTCATTAAATGAATGAAAGGCGGTATGAAAACTCTTCAAACAACTGACTCTAGCAAGTGTGAGAGATATACAACAATCATGAGTTGCCCTATCCAACTAATATCTAAACAATTTAATGAGGAAATATTCATGTACAACTTTATGCTTAAGCATGCACTCGTGAAAATATAACAAAAACTCAACTGACACTTCCCAATCCTCTCCTCTAAACCTAGGAAGGAAACTTTCCCATTCACTTCTCTCGGGCATGGGATTTGGAAAACCAGATATATTTGAGAAATCACAAAATTGATATTTCTGAGAAAGAATCTTGTCCATTTCAAAACAGTGAAGTTTCCCATAGATTCATCTACGATGAAGTTGGAGTCGCCAGGTAGAAGCTTGCAGTCAAGCTCCTGTCTTGCTCCTGTCTACCATCAAGAGCTGGATCTGATCATTGTCATTCTCCCAGGGAAGATTTCTTCACTTCCCTCCCCGAAAACAGTGCCAAAAATGTTAGCACTAGAGGTCACACCTAGACTAATATAGGTGCAATCCCAATACCCATCATAATATAAATAATAAAATTAAGTTTATGATTAGTGGATCAATAATAAATATAAAAAAAGGGCATCAAACAGTCTGCAAAGGCATTCCATTGGGCATGGAGTCATAACACCCTGTAGATTGAAGGCATTTGAGTTTCACATTAGACAATGATTATATACTATCAGGTAGAAGAATGGAAAGGAAAATACATAAAGCATAATGTTCACAAAACATAGATCCTCTCCGTCGAATGGACTGAAGAAAACTTAAACAAAACAATAATTAACATGCAATCACCGCAAATCCTTTGCAGCTCATGAATCTCTTAATCACAGGAAACCATGATATTCATAGTCTGCAATTTTATTCAAGTGAGATGAAGGAGAAATAAATACAAATCAAACATGCTGATAAGACAACTCTCATGAATCTTCAATGGAAAAAATGTATTAACAATAACATGCCCTCATGCTTACAATCATACACACAAATTTCTTCTTGTAAAACCCACCTCTCTTGGATAATGAATCCAACCCCTTTCTCATAAAAAACCATTTCATTTATAGTGAATAATATCTATCTACCCTAAGGAGGTCAAAACCAAGGAGTTACATAGGATCCATTTAGGAGTCTTGTTACAAAAGATTCCAACAAAAGCCTAACAAATTCCTATTTTTTGGGGATTTTTTTTATATTGATAAATTCGTTTTGAAACATGCCATTATATTTGATTTGGAGATGGAACACATTTCCCTCATGTACAACTAACTCCTAGGAGACCATTCGAACCTTCCTTGACAGGTGGCAATCTCCAAACAAGGAGAATATCCAACAACTATGCAAAACAGAGAGTTTGCAGTGCTAGTTTTCAACACACTAGTTTTTTAATTATATCTCTTGAATCACAAAATGGGTCATGCTGCAATTTGGACAAAAAGTCAATGACATTATCATGCTCCTCCAAAAAACATTTCAAAAAAACCCACATCACTGTTTTGGATTTATGATCAAATATTTAGAAGTAGCTGCTACAAGAAATGAGTTAGCAGTGCCCCTGTCAGCTAGTTCACAACGCCTTCAATAATTCACAATGCCTGTGAAATTTCACAGCGCCAAGAGAAAACAAGTGGCTATAATAATTTCTTGACCTCCAAAAAAGACAAAAAATATCATGGAGTACTTGATGGCTATGAGGTTGATGCTGGTAATTTCAGATTCGTACCCAGATTATTACAAGCTGCCTAACCTCCAACCCTCATCCAAGACAGTTTGTAGCGCCATAAAGAGAAACAACCACTCAACCCTTTCCAGACCTTAAAGAAAGGTGGAAAATTTCATAGAGTACCTGGTAACCTGGAGTTGAATGCTTATACCTTCATATTTTCACAGGGATGCCTACAAGTGGTTTAACCGCTAACTATCCTTTGCAACCAGTTCACAACGAAGTTTACAATGCCAGTCACAGTTTGCAATAGCTGCTCCAAAATTTGATTTGGATTTCTTCAAGGAAATGGTTAGGATATCCAAATTTATGATCCCTGTAAGTTGTTAGAGATAGACCTTGAAAACAATAAAAACCCGTGTCATGTCATAAAGTAAAAGATTATTTTGAATGAACGGGTACTTCGATTGCGCTGCGAACTCTCCTAATGAGTTGGTAGTGCTCAAACCCAAAAACTGATTTGACAGCATGAATGGGTAAAGTAACAACTAGAGATAGTTCACACATCTTATGGAAGTGAAATGTCAAGGTGATGATGGTGATTAGAAGGATGTGACTAATGAAAACTGACACTCCTTGTCATGATGACTAAAAATTGACCCAGGACACAACCACAAGATCCTAGACTAAGTCTAAATTGACTTTTTGATTCCCCCCACAACTCTATGTGATAACAGGTTCCTTCAAAACAAGGAGGAATTCAAAGATTTACATATCAGCCATGAGTTGAAAGAGGAAACCAGAGACATAATCCAATTGAAGACAAATAAAATTTCCCTGGTTTGTCTGTACTGGAATCCATGTTTGATTCCAATGATGCCACTACCTTTGCACCTACTATTGATAGTGAATCCATTAGGAAGGTGAAAGAAACCATCCCTATAAACCTGGGAACTGAGAAAAATCCAAAACTGGTTTATATAGGGTCACAATGTTCTCCTTCTGAGATCGCTCAATTCACTGAACTCTTGATAGAGTTCAATGATGTTTTTTCCTATTCCTACGAAGATCTCAAGGTTTTCGACGTGTAGGAGATAGTCCATGTCATATCCATAATCCTTGATTTGAAACCTTACAGGAAGAGATAATGAAAGAACAATCCCTCTTTGGAATGAACAAGTAAATATGAATTAGAAAAGATGGAAGTATCCGGGGTCATATACCATGTCCATTACTCACAATGGATATCTAATTTGGTTCTTGTTAGGAAGAAAAATGGTGATATTTGTTTGTGTGTCTACTTTCGACATTTGAATAGGGTGTCACTAAAATAAAAATACCCCATCCCGCCTATGGAAGAGATCCTCCAACAAGTCTCCATGGCTCAAATGATGTCCCTTTTAGATGGTTTCTCAGGTTACAATCATATATCCCTCAAGCATTCTTATAGTCACAAAACCACCTTCACTACTTGTTGGGGCACATATGCATATAACAAGATTCCTTTTGGATTAATTAATGCCGGGAACAACTTTCAATGTGCCATGGCCATTGCTTTCAAATTATTATTGGGTAAGATGATTGTTGTATACTTCGATGACCTCACAGTCTTTTCCAAAGAACGAAGTAGTCATTTTGATCACCTCAGGTAGGTTCTTCTTCGATGCCGTAAGTTTGTCATATATTTAAATCCTAAGAAGAACATTTTCGGTGTTATGGAGGGAAATTTTTTGGGTCACATAGTCTCTCAAGAAGGTGTCAAAGTTGATCCCGAGAGAGTGGTAGAAATAAAAACACTACCCTTATCTACTAGTAAAAACTAAATGCAATCTTTATTTGGGAAGATAAACTTCCTGATACGCTTCATTCCTAGTTTTTCTCAAGTAATCAAAACTTTAAATCAACTTATGAAGAAGGACATTCAGTTCAAATGGGACCCCCCTACCCATCAGGCCTTTGAAACCATTAAGCAAGCCATTGCTTATGCCCCTCTGTTAATCATTCCTAATCCCTATAAAGACTTTGCCATGTACACTAATTCATCATAAGAGACAATTTCTGCAATATTATTGCAAAAGGATCACGAGGAAAATCTTAAGCCAATCACTTTCATAAGCCATAATTTGAAGACACACCAACTGAACTATTCTCCACTGGAGAAACATGGTTATTCTTTGTATAAAGCCTTATAGAAATTCCAACATTACATCCAAGGCCACACATTTCAAGTTTTTGTGCCTACATCTCTCTTAGTCACTACCTTGAATCAAACTGAAATGCATAGTAAATGGTCCAAATGGATCATACACATGTAATAATATGACTTGGACATTAAACCAATGGAAAACATAAGGGGGACGAGGCTGGCTGAATTTCTAACCCAATCCCACCCCTCGTTCATAGCTGAACCACCTCAAGTAGATGACTTGATTTCTTTTGAAGAACTGGTTAACGAAATTGAGTTAGCCTCACAACCATGGTATGGGCCTATCGTATATTTTCTGATCAATCATGTTTTCCCACCGAAAATGGATACTAAATCCAAACGAGCACTTCGTTTACAAGTTGTATGGTATGTTTTACATGGCCAAATCCTTTACTGAAGAAACCTTGATGGGGTTTTGTCATGATGTTTGACTCTTGATCAAACCCAAATGGCACGTGAACAATGCCATTCCAGGGTTTGTGGAGGTAACGTTTTATCCAAAACCACTACAAAAAAAGTTTTATATGCATGTTACTTTTGGCCTTCACTCCACCAAGATGCCCATTTACTGGTTCGAAAATGTGAAGTTTGCTAACGTTTCATTGGGAAGCAAAAGTTGGTTGCCTTACCTCTTATGCCTATTGAAGTCCAAGTCCCTTTCGAAAGATGGGGCATGGATTTTATTGGGCTAGTTTCACTACCTTCCATCACTGGTCACATATTCATCTTAACAACTACTAACTACTTTACAAAGTGAGATGAAGCAATTTACCTTAGGAATGCTATGAGTTAGCAGGTGGTAGAATTCATTGAGTGTAACATTTTATCCTGTTTTGGAACCCTTGTTGAGATATTAACTGATAATGGATCAAATTTCATGTCTGATGTCATGCTCCACCTTGGTGTTACATATGGCATCCAACTTTTTCGATCTTCCACCTATCACCCCCAAGGTAATGGATTGGATGAATCCACAAATAAAAATATGATTCAGATCCTTAAGAGAACGATCAAAGATAAAAAGTTTGATTGGCACACAAATTTAAAATTTGCTTTATGGGTTGATCGTATAACCCCTAAGATGACAATGGGTCAAATTCCTTACACTCTGGTGTATGGAGTCCTTGCTGTCCTACCTGTTCACTTACAAGTTCCATCCTTGAGGTTGGGTATTGTTGAGGAAGAAGATGATTTCCAATCTTTGAAACATTGTTTAGACACACTCATTGAACTAGAAGAGGTAATAAAGGATGCATTCCAACACCTCCAAAAGAAGCAAGACATTGTTAAACCTTCCTTTGATAAAAGATCCACAATGGTAAATTGAAAAGTAGGAGATGATGTCCTACTGTGGGACAAAAAATAGGAGGCCCCATCTAAACATCACAAGTTTGATTATTTATGGTTGGGTCCTTACACAATCTGCAAGGTTTTATGGACAAATGATTTTAGATTAAAAACCTTGGATGGTGGACCACTCCAATTTCCTGTTAATGGTCATCACCTAAAGTTGTTTTAATCCCGAGGGACCTCGTCATCCTGTACATAAGTAATCACTTGTTCATTTTATGTTTCTATGTGTTTGTTGTTGCTAATTGATGCTTGTATATGTCTTCTTGATTTCAATTTTGATCCTTTTTCCTTGTTTGATTTCGATTTTGAGTGTAAGCCCCTCTTTGATTTTTTCCCTTGGTTTTGGTATTTTTCATTTTAATGCTATAGGTTGTCTTCCTTTTTTGGTTTGTTTGGTGTTCATGGGAAGGGTACTATCTTTGTTATTTTATGGCTATTTGAAAAGAGAGAACTCCTAGGATCCCTTTTATCATGCTTGTCTTATGAGAAACTCTGAATTAATATCATCTTAAATAGGAGTAAACCTAATTGTTATTTAATCAAATTCAGTGGGAAAAGTCTAAGGGGGTAGCATATATTTCTCTAGTGAAGCTGAAACCATGATGGTATGATGTATTCCATAGTTATGTGATTGCAACTGCACTTTACCTGACCACTTACAATTTGATTTTTCCAAGCAACAATGGTTTTTCCTAAAAAGTTCCATCACTTGTGAGCATTGATATATTTCAACACCTACTGCCAAATTTTTTTAATATTTATTTTCTCCCTTGTTTGAATGGTTTGCTTGCTAGTTTTTCTCCAAATGGTCCCTCATTTCAAAATATCCTCGTTTGCTTGTTTGTGTGTCGAGAATTGAAGGCATGCATGACACTTTTTGTTGAGCCAAGGTTCACCGTAAGAATCGATTCTCACAATTAAGCCATAATCCAGGTGAGGGACCTGTGTCACTTGGGCCACATTGCTCAACAAAACCCGAGTCATTATTCCCATTCTTCTATCTTATGCGACTCTCAGTATAAATTCTGTTGTATATCTTTACTACACCACTTTCATTCTTTGGTTATCCCTAATGTGAAAAATGGTCCTTACGCTATAGTTGAATCTCCCCCCCTTCACCCACCTCGGTCACTTTGAAAGTATAAATTTCCAGAGAGAATTCCCTCCTATCACACGGGTGATCCCATTATTCTAAATGCTTTGGAAGGAATTTCCCCTCCGATGCCAAGAATTTTGACCCAAAAATCTTCTTTGGGCTCAACATGGTGTTTAACACTTTGATTCCTCCACAAACTCCGAAATGTGCTATGGTCCCACTCGAAGACAATGGCAGGGGTCATAGTTACTATTACCTCTTCCCTTGAAAGAGTATTAGTTGGTTACCTTCAGAGGGTTGTGATATAAGTATGTAAAGAATTATCAGGAACTAGAGAGTATCAGGGAACAAGGTCAAGTCAGTTGGAAACAATCGAGGTTAGTTCAGAGTTGTTGCATTTAGTTTGGTCAGTGCTTCCATGGTCAGTTGAGTGATAGTGAGGTCAAATGGATATCAAAGTCATGGTTTTACCTACTCTTCTATCTCCTTCTGAGAATCAATATAACAACCATGATCATCACTATGTTCATCAACATTTTAAATGATACCCAAATGGGCTCATCCATGCATTTCTTAGCTTGTCATGGGACCGTGTTATTTTCCCCCAGGGAGGCCTTACCAGGGTAATTTTTGAGTTCTGAACCCTCCCACATCATAATTCCTCATTTCAAGTCTTCTCAGTTCATATTTTATGAGCTAAGCACATAGTTTGCGGAAATTTTATCGTTGGCCCCTTTTGCCTTTCACTAGGTGGGTCCCATGGGGACGAGGTCCATTTTCAAAGTATAAAATTAAATATGATCATTTTTTGGGAAGTGAAATTATTTCATATTGTATTGGAATAGAATACCTCTCCAATGGGCTATCATGAGCCCAATTGTGAGTCTGTATGACCCCCCTACGGAGGACGCAAAGTTAGTGTCACCCGAATTGCTAAAACCAATATCTGTGACATCCTAGTCTGATTTTTTTCAGATTTATGTTTTAAAAGGAAAATAAAATCTAGGCATGTTGTAGGTAAGTGGGTGAAATTTCCAATGGTATATCCTGAGCTTGGTTTCGACCCCCAGTTGGTGAGAACAAGCCTTTGCAAGTTCATTACCACTTTTGGACACCAGATTGGTTGTAGTGATTCATGGTTAAAAAATTGTTGTTAAGGGGTTTTAAATTAGAGATTCATAAATTCCACACTGTAGTGGACTCAAAAAAATTTCTAACGACTCCTCATTTTCCTAATTATGATATTGGATGGCCCGATTAGAGATTTCACAAGTTTGTCAATTATTTCGGGCAAAGAGGGTGTTGGAGTTACTTCACACACACCTAGGATTTATTTTTCCTAAGGTTTTTCCTTGTTTATTGTTCATAATTAGTCATTATCCAGTCTCCTATATTTTAGGGGAGAATATTCTACCTAGAGAATATTCTCTTTCAGTTGACACTTTAGTTTGACTAGTTGAGTTGATTTTAGATGCTACATTGGTTTTGTCACCATGCAACATTGGGATCATCATCAACTAATGAACACTTTCCTTGGTATCATCACCAGACTGATGCATTACCCTTGATTGCCTAAGTTAACTCTTGACTACTCTCTTTCCAGTCAGTTAACTGAAGACTAGTTTACTAGTTAACTTAGCTAGGTGGAAGTTCACTCCCGTAACTGCCTAAAAGACTAGACTAGGTGGCAGTTCACTCCTGTAACTGTTGGTGTGTGTCCATATCACTCTACACCACCACTATGGCTCATTAGTTAGTCATGTATCTTATATCTATTGTAAATTATTCACTCTTTGAGTGTGGAAAATGGTTAATGAGAATTCTTTCATTCTTTCTCTCCTTCTTCTTCTTTCTCAAATTCTCTCTGCAAATGTGTGTATTATTGTTTATCTAGATCTATTCTGTGCAGGTTCAACACATTTACATGGCATCAGAGCTGACATAATGCTAAGAAAAATCTACACCCAATTATTTTTGCAGGTACTAAAGATTGAAGAACGCATAAAATATGGAATTTATGTTTTACTCACCGATAATACTTCTCACACCTCATAACTATTTGGAGTGGAAGCTAGAGATTCTAATTTTTCTTAGAAGTATAAGCTTATACCAAATAACCATGGCAACGAAAGAAGATCCTGATTCTTCCGATGAGAAAAATGACTTTCTCAATAGATAAGATATGGTCATAGGATTTATCTGCTTATCTATTTCTCAAGAAATTCTCCACCAAGTATGTGATGTCACACAAGACTTCACTCCAAATGGATTATGGACCATATTGGAGGTTCTATTTGGGAATAAGAAGGATTGTGAAGATTGCATGCAGGGGATTGGAAAGATAGAGCCAAAAGAGAAACCGTCAGAAGATCAAACCTCTTATTATGAAGAGTCTTCTACAAAAGTATTTGCAAAAAATTGTATCCCATTAATTGAAGATGATGTCTACTCCATTTCAGATTTGTTTTATGAATTTCATGTGGAAGATATATGGCATGCATATCAGGGGTCACATGCAAGCACTTTTCCATGCGCAATGCATGCATCTCAGAAGACAAAAAGGGAGCCACACACATCCGACTCAATTATGATATTTTATAAGAATAATTTGTAGAATCAAATTGGATATTTTCCTAAGAGGAATTCAAATATCCAATTTGATTC
>JASDQU010284860.1:3966-14485 GCA_032191745.1 Picea mariana | reverse complement strand
CATTTGTATAAGCTTTTATGATAAGGAAGTTTTGTTGGGTTTTCTTCCCCTAGAGGGTTTCCCAGGATAAATGTTGTGTACATTGTGGATGTGTATTTCTTAGTGATCTTGTGGTTATTATGCTCTTATCTTTATGAAATGCAAAGAACTATAATATCAGCATAAAACATTAACACCCAGACCGAAGAGCAAGGATGTGGTATCTTCCAAATGGATTTTCAAAATAAAACATGTTGTTGATGGAAGTATTGAGAAATATAAAGCAAGGTTCATTGCTCGTGGATTTTCTCAAAAGGAAGGCATTGATTATGAAGAGGCATTTGTTCATGTATCCAAATACACTTCAATCAGAACCATCATAGCCCTTGCATCTAAGATGAAGTGAAAATTACACCAGATGGACGTGAAAATTGCCTTCTTGAGTGGTGTCATTGAAGAAGAAGTGTATATAGAACAACCTCAAGGATTTGAAGTTGAAGACAAGAAGACTCACGTCTGCAAATTGAAGAAGGCTCTGTATGGATTGAAGCAAGCTCCTAGAGCTTGGTATGGAAGGATTGACAGTTTTCTGACGAGCTTGGGCTTTACCAAGAGTAAAGTTGATTCTAACCTTTACTTCAAGGTTATGAATGATGAGCCGGTTATATTGTTGTTGTATGTGGATGACTTATTCTTAACTGGAGAAGAAAATCTCATCACCGAATGTAAGAAGAAGCTCGTTGCAAAATTTGAGATGAAATACCTTGGCCTAATGCACTATTTCTTAGGTCTTGAGGTATGGTAGAGCCCAGAGAGGATCTTCCTTAACCAAGAGAAGTATGCAGTTGAAATACAGAAGAGATTTGATATGTTGAAGTGCAAGTCCATGAATACACCCATGGAAACAAAGTTGAAGCTCTTGGTTGACTCTTCGTCGAAATTGATTGATGCTATGCTATATAAACATATCATTGGATCGTTGATGTATATGACAAACACCAGGCCAGATATATGTTTTTCTATGAACAACTTGAGTCAGTTTCTAGTAGAACCCCGACATGTTCACCTAGTTGCTACAAAACATGTGATGAGGTACCTTAAGGGTACATTAGATTGTGGTCTCAGTTATAATGGAAATCATGACTTCAGACTAAGTGGTTATATTGATTCAGATTGGGCTGGAAGTGTCTCTCACAGAAAGAGCACTTCAGGATGTTGTTTATGTTGGCGTCAAAAGTCACTCCTGAATTGCGACATGAGCATAGCCCAACGCCCATCAGTTTTATGTCACGATAAGTTTAATGGATGATCAAATGGTTAGAGACCCAGGACGGAATCACTCTAGCTCAGGGACCAGGTCTGGTATGTCAAAAAAAAAGGAGGTCTTGATCTAACTTCAATCAGTGGGTTAATTGTAAAATGAGCAGGTGGAAGACTTGGTGAGAGGAGTGAGCAAAACTACCTCGGGCAACAGGCCTTTCAGCAGTTTGCAGAAGAAAAACTCTAAATGCAAGATCCTCTTGGTTCAGAGTTTCGGGTAACTGAAGGGGTGACTTGACTGGATCCTCCAATTCCAAGTCATTCAGCATTGAGAAAATCACAAGACCGATTAGAGACAATGCAGCTGTTATAGTGATCCAACCTACATCATCTTATAAATACTACAACTCGACTGGATCCTCCAATTCCAAGTTGTTCTAATACAGTATGAACAAAGACATGGAAAGAAGCTGACATTCATAAGGCAAGAAGTCTCAGATGTTAATATATAACCAGAATAACCAGTGCTTCGTTAAAGCTTTTACAATCAGGAGCCTTGCTCAACCATCGATCCCTAACAAAATACAAAAACTGAGTCTATATAATCAGAAAAATTCGCCTAACAGAGGCGTGCTTGGACCTCCAATGTGTGGCGTCCCTTCAGTCAAACTCAGATGGATATTCTTCGTCAGACTCCACCTTAATTGCACATGGCTCCTGCAAGGGGGGTAGCTGAACCATTAAGTGTCGAGTTAGCGTGTGCAGACCTCTCTGGCTAGTCGAGGACTCGGCATGGCTTCTTTGGAAAAAATCGGCACACAGGACCGTCTCGGGCAGACTGCTTGCCAGATCCTCCATACCTTACACTTAATGAGTGAGGAGAGGTTTCAACCACCCCCTTCCACCTTCATTTACTCCCAGCAAGAACCAGGATTGAGATTGAATCAGATATCACCTGGAGATCGCGACGATCCCTTCTGTGACTAAACTCAACGCTTTTGGCCCCTCTTGCACAACTCTTTCTATTTCCCAAGTGATCATGGGTCGTGACCCTGCGCTTATTCTCAAAGGTGCTTTCGGCATTTCAGGGTTCGTGGATAGGAAGGCGCTGATCCTTGCTCTTCAAAGTCGCGATGAGCGAAATGCCGAGATGGCTTAATTGGGCTCCATGCGTCCCTCTCTGATCTGACGGTCCTGAACTCATTCGGTGATACCGTGGGCCCGGGTCCTAGACGCTCTCGGCACTTTGCGTCTCGGGAATATGAAGGAGTTATTCCTTGTGCTTCGAAGTCGCGATGGGAAAAAAGGCGAGGAGCCTAATCACGCACCATGTGTCCCTTTTGGATGGACGGTTGAGACTACTCCATGATACTGTGGGCCCGACTCTGGGCGCTTTCGGCACTTCGGGGTTCAGGGTTTCGAGATGTGAGATGACGAGGAACCTTTACCCTTCGAACTCTTGAATACCGATATGCCGACGTGACTAGATCTTGTGCCACGCATCACTGGATCGAACGGCCCAGATTTTGTCTTGAAATATAGGTGTTATCTCTGGCACTATATCTTAGGTAACTTGGTAGTCCCGAAATCCCGACAACCATCGATCAGCTCTATAGATGGATCTCGGTCGCTGACAAAAAAACCTCGCCCACTCACTTGACTTGTAACCTGAAATGAGATTTTTCCGTGTTGCGCTTGGGCACTTCTCATGCAACCTATAGACCTGGGTACTTTTGTGCCCAAGACAAAAATTGTTGCTAATAGTTTCAGTATGGGTTTAGCCATGATCTCATGGAAGAGTAGGAAGCAATCAAGCATTGCTCTCAGCACGACAGAAGCAGAATGCATTGCTGCATGTTCTGCCAGTTGTGAAGCCATATGGCTTCAGAAGTTGTCGACAGGTCTATTCGATCTAGAGATGGAAGCAACCATGATCCTATGTGATAACCAGAGCTGCATTAAGATGACAGAGAACCCTGTGTTCCATGACAAGTCAAAACACATAGAGCTCTGATATCATTACATCCGTGATATGGTGCAGAAAGGATCCATAAAGCTCCAATATGTTAGCACGGATGAACAGGTTGCTGATGTGTTGACCAAGCCTCTATCTCGTGTAAAGTTTGAGCACTTTCAAGATAAGCTTGGTATAGTCCAAAAGGACCTCCCTCAAAAGGGGGAGTAGTGTTGTGTTGCCAGCCTTGTGTTGCGATGCCAGCTTCATGTTGATGATGTGCCAGCCTCGTGTTGTGATGATGAGTGTCAGCCTCGTGCTGTGATGATGTACCAGCCTCATGCTATGATGATGAGTGTTAGCCTCGTGTTGTGATGATGATGTGTCAGCCTTGTGTTGTGATGGTGTGTCAGCCTCGTGTTGTGATGATGATGTGTCAGCCTCGTGCTGTGATGATGTGTGTCAGCCTCGTGCTATGATGATATGTGTCAGCCTCGTGTTGTGGTGATGTGTTGCCAGCCTCGTGTTGTGATGCCAGCTTCGTGTTGATGATGTTGTGTTGCCAGTTTCGTACTGTGATGCCAGCTTTGTGTTGATGATATTGTGTAGCCAACTTCATGTTGTGATGTCAACCTCGTGTTGAAGACTCTCAGCCTAGTGTTGATGTTGATGATTCTCCAGCCTTTGTGTTGTGTTTTTGATGATATTGATGATGAGATAAACTTCCGATGATTCATAGATATGCCAATTAGATGTTGTTGATGATGTTTCCCTCTCTCTCGCCTGATGTTGTTGAAGAATACCCTTCTTGTTAAGGGGGAGTGTTGAAATATTGTAACTGCAAAGAGTATTCTATTTATTATTGATGTATTATTCATTAGATCAATCCCCTTTTGTGGATTGATCATGTCGGGCACTGTAAATGACCAAATCCCCTTTTGTGGATTGGTCAAACCCTAATTGTAATATGAAAAATGAGAAGCCAGCCCTCAAAATAAATTAAGGTGGTTCTAACCACCCAGAAAGAGAAGTCGGCCCTGCCAATGAAAAGACACTTCCTTTCAACACCTGCCAGATTGTATAAATAAAGGAGGCCAGCGCCTCATTTGTTCACTCACTCAATTGATCATCCAGAGCGCAATGTTGGAGCTGCAGATGGAGAAGAAGGAAGAGAGAGAGAGGCACATTACTTGGGAGAGGACTTTCTGTAGTGTTTGGTTCATTCTCTTGGCATTGTATTGGTTATATATATTAAGGAAGTGTTTGTTGGGTTTTCTCCCCCATGAGGGTTTCTCAGGATAAATGATGTCTCTTGTGATTGTGTTTTTCTCAGTGATCCTATCCATGCTATGGTTATCTAGTGAATTGAAAAGAAACCTAATAATAGATTAAACTCTAACAATTGTAGTAGTGACAATTGGTCTACACTTATATTTCAGGGCAATCGGACGAGGCAGGGAAAGGGTGTTGTAGCATCCTTCCAGTTGGTGTCAGAGAACTCAGGGAGTTGGAGCTTCCTTCAGGTTGGAGCCTGAGAATCATGGGGTTGTATCCTCCTTTTGGTCAGATCCAGAGAACACAGGGAGTTGGAGCTTTCTTTAGGTTGGAGCCTAAGAATCAAGGGGTTGTACACTCCTTTTGGTTGGAGCTAGAGAATTCAAGGAGTTGTAGCTTCCTTCAGGTTGAATCTTGTAAATAGGGGGTTGTAGCCTCCTTCTAGTTGCCACTGGAAAATTGGGAAGTTGGTGCTTCCAATGAATGTATTCTTGACAATATATAAGAAAGCATTTTTTGGTTTTCTCTCATTTGAGTTTCCACATAAATTCTGGTGTATTGTATATTTGATGTGATGTTGATGATGTGAAGATGTTTATGTTTATATGCTCGTGATATATTGGATGAAATCATAGATGATACATTGGTGATATATTGTTGATTAAGTTAAAGTTTATATATTGTGGTTAAAAGTGGTAAAAGTGTTCGTATTGATTCACCCCCCCCCCTCTCAGTATTCAAACATAGACCTTGTGAGGGAATCGAAACTGGGAGATCTTCTTGTAAGTCCCTATATCATGTGCAGTAGTCAGGTGAGTTAGAAAAAATAAATCAATTAAAGTAAAAACTCACCAAATGTCGTTTACCAAGGCTTATGTTCGTCGACAACAGCGCCAATTTTTTAGCACAAATTTCTACCCTCCAATCTAAGCTGATAAATCTATTATAACAATGATGAAAACTTGGATAATTCAAGGAGAAAAGCCCCAAATTGTCACGGGCTAGACCCCTCTCTATTTGGGCTAGTGTTTGCTAGCCTCGGGGGGAGGGGAGTCCCTAAGGTTAGTTGTTGTTGTCCTAAGTCTGATTTTCTACGTTTAATGATGAAAAACAGTTGYTGTTATGTCTTGGATAGCGTATTAAAACTGTCCAAAATTATTGGGAAAAGTAATTTTTTCATTTACGAAGGCTTGCGTTCCTTGGCAACGACATCAATTTTTTAACACAAATTTCCACCCTCCAATTGAGCTGACAAATCTGTTATGACAACGGTAAAAAATTGACTAATTAAAGGAGTAATGGCACTAAATGGTCACTGACCAAACCCCTCTTTGTTTGGGCTAGTGCTTGCTAGCCTCTGGGGGGAATCCCTAGGCACCTTAAGTACCTTATTGTTGTCTTTAGGGTGGATTTTCTGCGTTAAACCCAAAAAACAGTGAGTTGTTCATCTTGAACAGCATGTCAAATAGTCTAAAAATGATGAGGAAAATATGTTTTTTTTCTGCTTTGAGGATTCCTGCAGGGTTAGCGCAATGATTATAGAATGGAAATAGAACAGAAAACTACTCAAGAGACCAATAAAATCACCATGAACAATTCAAAAAAATAACAAAACAGATTGCAAAGTTTGCAAAATATCAACAAGAAAAAGGTTAGAGAACAAACACTTAATTTCTTTATTGAATAGGCTTGCAAAAGGGTTGTCTACACCACAATAGGAAAGTTCACAATCGATACAATGATCACTTTTCTCAAAGAATGAGTCACTAGACTAAGAGAGAGAGAGAAGAATGAGAACGAAACATTATGTTGATGATGCTAAGAATCAACCAATAACCAATGAAGACCATCCAATATATGTTAGAATTTTATGCTTGTTCAATTTGTTTAACTTTCTTTAACATTTACATCAGTAGAAGCATAATAAAGCATAAACCATAACCATAAAATGCAACTGCAATATATATATATATATATATCACAAGAAGATAACCAAGCACAAGATACACAAGATATATCATGGGAAACCCTTCTACTCAAGGGAGAAAAACCCAACCACAACCTTTCACTAGATAATAATTTGTCCAAGAGAAAATACCATAACCAAAAAGAAGTGTGTTATATCTCCAAGATGGCACACTAGTCCAAGATAGCGTTAAACAAAAGAGAGAGAGAATGATCCAAAGATGATATGTCCAAATGAGAGATAACTCTCTCTATATATACAAGTCCAATGTGAAATATTATGTCCAAAACGTGTCTCTTCAACAAGGGTCGACTTGAGTTGTTTAGGGCTTATGCACAAGACATTGGTCTTCTTCTTTCTCTAGGCATCATATTGAAAGGTTGCATCAACACATCACGCATGGCTTCACCCAGTGTGGACGTCCTCATCTCTTCTAGGGGCTACGACCCACTAGAGCAAGTCATCATCATCGTCAAGGGTTGCTCCCGCATGACATGTCCACTTGGTCAACTCCTAAGGGATGTATCCACATGGTCTACTCCCATGGGACGTTGGGTACCACACCAGGACAATTTGTCACTACTTTGACAAGTGTCATGCTCAACTCTGTCTCAGAGGAGCGTTCTACAAGTCGACCCAGCCCGACATGATGAGAAGATCAAGGGCGTCCCCACAGATTGGCCCAGCCCATCCACCTGGGGAGAAGACCTATCAAAGGTCGACCCAGCCCATCACAACTGAGGAGAAGACATATCACGGGTAGACTCAACTTAGTCCATCGGGGAGAAGATAGTGAGAAGGCACAGGTCAACCTAGCCCACTACTCTGGGGAGAAGACACGGAGAATGTCTCACGAAGCTGCAATCATCAACACTCTCTCTCAGAGAGACGGACATTCTCTGTCATGCCAAGTTTATCACGGAAGTACTCGAACTTCGACTTGGCAAGTGGCTTGCTGAGAACATCTATGATCTTCTCATCGGTAGGAAGGTACTCCACTCGTACTGCCTTCCTCTACGCCATATCATGAATATAGTGGTACTTGATCTCAACATGTTTGGTATTTTCATGAGATACTGGATTCTCTGAGAGCTTCACACAACTCTGGTTATCACAACGTATCACGGTGGGATCCAACATCTGACAAAACAATCCTGCAAGGAGCTTGCGAAGCCACACTGCTTTGCATACTGCCACACATACTGCAATATACTCTGCTTCTACAGTACTCAAGGCCATCGAAGTTTGTTTCCTGCTACACCAGGAAACCATGCAAGATGTTAGTTTGAAGCAGCACCTTGAGGTGCTCTTCCTATCAACTCTACTCCCTACCCAATCTAAATCAACATATCCCTGCAATCTCATGTCAATATTGGAGGTATATCTCAGTCCATATCCAACTGTGCCTCGTAAGTATCTCAATACATGTTTCATAGTCGCCCAATGTATCTTCCTCAGTTGACTCATGAACTGGCTAAGTGCACTCATTGCATAGAAAATATCAGGTTTGGCAATAACCAAATGCATCAATGATCCAATCAGTTGTCGGTACATAGTCGTATGAATCAAGTCTGAATCAGAAGAAGACTCACTTAGCTTCTTCAAATTTGTCACCATCAGTGTGGTCATGGACTTACAGTCCAACATCCCAAATCTCCTCAAGATCTCAACTGTGTACATCCCCTGACTCAAGAAGATCTCATCATTTCTCTGCCACACCTCAAGTCCCAAGAAGTAATGCATCATGCCAAGATCCTTCAAATCAAATCCAGAGGCCAACTCATGATTGCACTAAGCAATGAGATGCTCTGCTCCGGTGAGAAATAAATCATCAACATACAGGATCAAAATCAGGAACTTGTTATCGCACAATCTTTACTTGCCGAAAATCCAAGGCAAGTGAAAGAAAGATTAATGTAACAGGGAGTGACCTATCACTATCACCTTAATAGGAAACCCCTTTCTATTTAGGAGTACATCAATGTACCCCAGGGGAGACGTCCCCAGTGACCTGAGGGTTTGAGAAGGCTAAGGACAAAGTATAAGAAACTCACCCCCCCCCCTCTCTTACAGGTCACTCAATTTCAAAGGGTTATTTTATGTCTTATAGAGATAAAGAAAATGAGTAATATTGGGTACCTGCCCAGAACAAGACAACAAAATAGAAAATGGGCACTTTCCAAGTACCAAAATGATGTTACTGCTTCATAAGACAATGAACTCTTAAAAAACTAGACTAGCTGATATAAAATTGCAGCAGTACAACAGTTTACTACAGCAATGATAAATTTGTAACAGCCACAATAACTATGCTTCAAAATTCTTGAGAAAAGACTAAAAATAGTAGCTTTAACTAGGAAAATTGATATTAGATAGTCACAAGCATATTTAGCAATGTCTAGCTAGCATAACATGTCACTTTTAAGGTCAATTTGTTTTTGTTAGATGGTTGTAGCAATATTTTGCAGCAGCGGCAAGTTAGTTAGTGAATTAGCCTAGTCTAAAGTTAGTAAAAGTTAGTGAATGTTCCAAGGAAGTTTGTTTGAGAGTTGTTTGAGCAAATCAATCACCAAGGTGAGTGAACTAGTGCCTTCTAGGGTAATGGAGTCAATGATAGTAGCAGCAACTCTTAGAGGGAAATAGCAATGATAATACTTGGTCAAAAAGAGATGGAGAAGATGAGAGAGGTGTTAGTAACCCAAGGCCTCAAACATCCAAGTCCTAGAGAGATAATTGCTAGAAAGTAAGGAAACTTAGGCCCTGGCGATTTCTTTTTCCTTAGACAATTTGAAACAAAATATGAAATAGGCAATGTAAGTAGGGTTACTAGAGTGCTACAATGGTAGGGCTCTAGTATCTACTTCTAGATAAGGTGCCCTTTGAGAAATTTAAACATGTGGAAAATTATAGAGAAAAAGATAATAACTTATGTCTTTCTCCTAGGGTTTCAAGCAAGCAATTTCATAATCTTTAACATGAAACAAGTAAAATGCACCATAAACATTAATTCACAATAAAGAAATGTATATTTTCTACTTACTTCACCAAGAATAATAAAACCCAAACCCTAGTTGAAGATTTTCCACCATGAAAATAGTCAAGATACACCAAAAATGTCTCTCCAAGAAGTTGTGCACCACTTAGTTTCAGTCAATAACCCTTAAAGAGGGTCGAATTTCAGACCACACACTTGTGTGATGAGAGATGATAAAAATGAGAGTTTTTTCTCCTATTTATACAGTATCAATGACCTTTAATTAAAATTAGGTCATAAAAAGGTTGACATGGTCAAATTACATTAAAATCCAGTTTTTTACATAAATGACAATAATTAAACCCTAATTTCATTTTCAAGGGTGATGTCATGCCCTTCTAAGSTGATGTTAGGCCCCCAAGGTGGAACGCTAGGCCTCAAGTGCAGAATGTTTGGCCTTCAAAGGCCCTGAATGCTACCACACGTGCCAACTAGCACACAACTTCCCATCATAAGTGCAAACCCTAACTTTGGGTGACGTCAAGGTCAAGATGATGAAGTCATGTGCTCTCAAGGGTCAATGTCCAGGTTGAAAGGCAAATATCCCCTGGGTCTAGGTCTGTCAGAGTGTCCCTGGTGCAACGATCTCCTTTCTTCCTAGTGCAACCCTCTGGTTTCTCTTCCCCCCTAGTGGGGTCACAAAATCCATCTGTTGGGCTTTTAGCCCTATGGAGGTCCCACCTAATCATTCCCTCATATGTACCTATCCACCATGCAAAGTCTTGTAGCAACAACAAATACACCCTCCTTGGGCTCATAAGTCACAGGGATCATAGCAAAGTCAATAACATCTAATAATCAAACTACCCAAACATGTACACCAAACCCCCCTTTACCCAGACAAATGCTCAAAGACATTATGCAGTTTAACAAGTTAGGGTTGGAGAAGGTCTCAGGATGTCCTATTGGGCTAATCCTCCTTAATTTTGGGGTGTTCCCTAGGTGAGAACCAATCTAAGTCATGTAAGTGTGTGTGAAGTGGTGTAGGGAGACGTTTGGGCAGAGGGTGCAGTGATAACAGGGAAATGTAGGTCTTGCATGTGGGTACCTT
>JASDQU010284858.1:25446-37116 GCA_032191745.1 Picea mariana | reverse complement strand
CTAGACTATCTTGGAGTGTCAGCTATACTGACCTAACTCCAAGATAGTCTAGCAGAGGACGGATAGGAATGGGGTTGGAAGTAGGTTAGGGAGGAAGGATGAGTAGTAATAGTAGAGACTATATGGAGATCTATCATATGGTGGAGTTTGATGAAGAGAAATGTGTATATATGAATATTCATTATTATGTAACTAAACCACAATTATTAAAATAAATTATTGAACCAGACAATTGTAATTAAACGATTTCTCACACAATTAATTGATTGTTGTCTTTTACAAAAGACTAGTCTTGCTGATTGGATTGAATGCATACATAAATTATTAAAAGATGACAGTTTGATTATTAGTACGTGCACGAGATTTGCATGTACTAGCTACACATGCATTTATTGTACATATACACTAGTATGTATGCGCTTTCTTGACTTACTTGCTAATAATGTCAGTTACTTGTTGTGAATGTGTGAACCATGCTCTTTTCCTTTGTACCATCAGATACCTTAAACTTCGGGATGAAGTTTCTTGAAGAGTGGGTGTATGTAACGACCCTAGTTAAATAAATACTTAAAGATTATAAAGTAAAATTAATTAAAGAAAATAATTGTGATTAATTAAGTAATACTCTAACTACAGATCACATTTAATGACCTGAGAAATAAATTTAAAAGATCAATGAAAAATGTTAAAAAAAATGGTTGCGTATGGAGAGAGGGGGCTTATGGATCCCAAGAAGATAAAACATTTAAGGGGAAGAAGGGACAGGCACGGAGGGTGGTTGGAGGAGTAACTGCATGAGTCGGCGAAGGAGGAATAAGGGAAAGGGGAAGGTGGATAGGAGGATGATTCGACGGAGGAGAGATTTTTGAGGGCCTTTGGACTTGCTGTGAGCACAGAGTTTGGCACTGTGGCTTTTGATCAGTTGAGGCATTGAGTTGTTGGAGGTTTTGGGCACGGAGGGCCAGGATATCTGTAGATATCCTGGAGCTAGGTAGTTCTCCTAGTTGGTAGGGAGGACAATAGTTTTGGGCAGTTATTTTCCTGTTTGTGGCAGGATTGATCTGAGGAGCAGGTAGCAGGAAGGCAGCAACAAGGCACAGAGACAACATAAATTAGCATCAGAACCAGGTACTTTGTTAAGTTATGCATTTATTTCTTTCTGTCATAAATTCAGTATTTATTGATAAATCTAAGTTACTGAAGTTGCTTCTATGAGAATCACTATTATGCTAAGAAGTTATTATTTAAGTTTACGAAATAAAATGTTTATGAATCTTAATGATGTTTAGAAGTATATGGTTGTTACAATCATCAAAGGTAAAAAAATGTGGATTGTAAAATAAGAAAGAATATAAGGATAAGGATATCATCATCAAAGGTAAAAAAAAATGGAGAATAATAACCAGCCTAGTGAACACTGGGATGGGTGGTATATATACTTTTAGATATATTTCGACTTATATATAAGCTAGTTCAATGATATATATATCAGTCACCACAGTATTGAACGTTGCACACTTCACTAGACTGGTTATTTTTCACCAATTTGAATGGCTTGTGCTTTTAGAAAAAGGTTTCATTGGAGCGTTTCAAAAGAGGTTGGAGTGTGTTGGCTAAATAGCACGTAGAAGCATAAGAAATATTATTGATAGTGCCTAACAACGGGTCTAAGAAGAACAGTAGAGCCCTAGTACCTAAAAAGAGGTCTAAGAACAACCGTAGAGCCCGCCCTTGTGGATTTGAGGTTTAATGGATTTTGGAAATGCGTTTTTACAAGGTATCGAGATTGCTATTGCACATACTCTGAGCTTTTCGCCTTGTCGAGGAATGAAGAAAAAGGGATCGGCGATAGGTGTTACAGCACTGGCTAAAGGTCTACATTGTAACCAAATATTAGCTACCTGGGCTTGAGGGTGGATTTGCAAAAACTGTTGGAGCCAGTGGTTTTACAGCCCCAGCCCCAGCCCCGAGCCCCCGGTTTTTTGTTTTTCCATTACTTTCAAACTTCTGGGATAGTAAAAGAATATTCCAAGCAGATGGCATTGACCAACAGTACCGTCTTAGATTTTTTTTCCGATCCGACTGTTTTGTACGCTGACACAAAATGTACATAGTCTGAGAGGGATACGAGATGTACTGAAATCCATAGGATTTATCCCAAAAAAAAATTCCATTGGACTGTGGGATATTATACAAAATCTACGTAGTATGAGGAGGATAGGGAATTCATGGAAACCCATAAAATTGTCTTGGAATTGGTGATTAGTGGGTAGTAAAATTCCGTAATCCATATCCACTCTGATGGGCAACATTGAATGTTGTGTGAGAAAAGGTAAGTATGTAGTTGGATTTACATTTTGAATTACTTTGTGCATAAATTCAAATTCAACAATACATATCCACTCTCAATATTCACCCTTAACCAGCATTCTACATTAAGTAACATGATGCTTAATGTTCGTCCTAAACCTTTATCCTTTGTCAAACAGCTTATTGCTCACTATCATCTTAATTTATCAGTTCGAAATATCATCTTAATTTATCAATTCAAATGAAAGCTAGTTCTGATGTGAGCAAAGTCGCTTAATCAAGTAGCTTATTTAAATTTTGTAAATTTCAGTTTGAAGCGGCTTAATCCTCGGTTTAACTGTTCAATATGTCTTGCTGGTGTTCAGTATGTCTTGAGGGCTGGTATATTGAGCCAAGGATTATAAAGGGAGCAACGGAGGTAAACCCTTCGTTACCCATAACTATGTTAAAAAAATAAGAAACTGTGTTGTATATCAATCATCTGCAGATCTCTAAGTTCTATGGAGAAAATAAAAAATTAAAATAATGAAACTCCTCCATCATATTGAAATTACAATTCTCATAATCTATGAATAAAATCTCTTTCATTTATCACGCCGTGCGTATCCCTTCTCTCTCTGTGTGCGATATATTAGGAGGAGGCTTCTGGGAAGACCACGCCGCATGCTTCCTTCGATCTATTCCCCATAGTCAATCCTCTAATTTGTGGAGAAAATTAAAAAATAAAATAATGGGCCCCTGCGCATTATATTTAAAACTTCAGGTCTCCTAATCTATGAATAAACTCTTTCTCATTTATCACGCCGTGCCCATCCCTTCTCTGTTTCGATGTGATATATTCGGATGCTTCTTTGGAGACTGCACCCCATGGCTGCTTTGATCGATTTCCCATACTCAAGACTCTCTCTCTTTGCATTTGAAGAAAGAAAACCGATAGAGCTCACTCGCCCATATTGCTATTGTTTGAGATCCTCCAAAGTCCAGCAAAGTCTTCCTTTGAGGTCAAGAGTTTTCTCAACAGATGGCAAAGCTTCCCCGAGGTGGGAGGTTCATACAGTAATCTCAGTTCCTATACTGATTCATTTCATGATGATATTAATGACTGGGACGATGTTAATCCACCTAATTCTGCAGAAACCAGGCCGTCGATCCTCGTCCATACAAATGATCACCAAGTAGACGAAGCCCCAGAGCGATGCACGGCCGTGTATGTCGGCAAGTGCAGAAGACGATATCTCATAAGAGGGGAGTATCTGAACCATCCATTGTTACGGGTACTGATCGTTGAGCGATTCAAAGACGGCTTCTTAGTCCCCTGCGAGGTGGTGCTGTTCGAGCATTTGGTGTGGATGTTGAAGAATTCTAATCCAGAGGCTATTCAGAGTGATTCCAGCTTGGAGGACTTGGCCCAATTCTATGTTTCTAAGTAATCCAGGCCAAACGGCCCTGAATTTTTCTGTTTTAAGCCGAAGCCTTGCTTACAATTGTGATATTTATGTAGGTCTAAATCTTAAGCGATAGAGGGAGGGGTAACTGCCCGAGGAGGAAAGAGTTTATCGTTTTGTATATAAAGTCAGAGTTAAATTTACGAAAAATATTGGGCTCACATCTCATTGTACCCAATGGCAATAATTTCACAAGAAAATTTGTTTCACTTGGTCTTCATCTAGCCATGGAGAGCCACGTCGAAGAAAATAGATTCAGTTTATAAAAGTGGACGTATATTGTTGGATCTAAATACTTTTAAATGGAATGAACGGTGTATATTCAGTTTATAAAACATTATTCAATTATAATTCAATTATCTATATCTCAGTTTATATTATGGAATTGTGTATATCCTAGTTTATAAAAGGAGTTGGCTAGCTGTTCTAAGAAATGTTTTTTTTTTTTGTCTGAATCTGGGATATAAATTTACAAGAATTACTATTTTTTCTTGTTCAAAATCTATTTCTGAATGCAGAAATGAGAATCCAACAATTTCTTTAGGATTTTGTCATTTATCTTATCTAGATCTGTGTTATGATATTGTAAATCCATAGTCTAAAAGTTTGACTTTTTGAACTTTTTACTGGCATATTTTTCTATCATGAAATTTGGTAAAAAATTGTTGGGACTCCAAACCAAATTTGAGTGATTGAGTTTGTATAATTTGACTTCCTAGAGGTTTTTCAGGGTGTTGAATCCATTAATGCATTCAAAAATGCAATTTAAACATAAAAAATGGAGATTTCACCAATATCTGTTTAACCAAATTACCATAAAAAAATTCAAAATATCTAATGTTTAGACAAAACAGTTTGTAAAAGTATTTCAGAATATTAGTTACCCTATATTTAAAAGGGTTTCAGAATATTGATTAAGGTTTAATAGTTAAAAACATGTGTTTCTCTCTTGAAGATCACAAGATCATCGCAAGATCTTGACTCCACTCCTAAATTACAGTTTCACTGTTTCAAATACGCTACACAACTAACCAATTCTTTAGCTGTGCTTCAAATAAGCTACATAAGCCCCTCGATGGCTGGATCGCTGATGCATATCGAACATGCCGGATATATAACCTATTGTATAGATGGACTGCTGAACCCCTGGATCGTTGTATCCATGGATGGCGGCATATCGAATCCGCTGCATCGGTGAACGCCTGGATCGCTGTATCACTTCTTGTAGAGAATTGGTGGATCGTTGTATGGCAATCTCCTGATCACGAGGACGATAACTGTTTCCCAAATGTATAATGTTTTTTAAAATTTCTTTTAAAATGCTATGCTTTCGCGTTACCACACTGTGTTTTTTTGTTTTCATCTGAAGCCGTCATCTTGAACCAACAACGCCTTATCTAGGATTACTGATGTAATTACTGAGTTTAAATCTGTGCTCAGTGGTAGGGATCATATACTCCGGCATGTATTAAACCTGAGGATTTAATTATAATTAAAAAAATAGAATTGAAAACTGTCTTTCTTTTATTCAACATTTCAGCTTGTAAATATTTTTATGGTTACCAGTTAATGCAATACCTATATATGTTTTTCCTTTGACCGTGTTATACAGTTAAATTTCCACTTCGATCTGAGGTCAAGTTGTCGAGGAAATGTGAACCCCACATCCAGCCCATAGGTAGATCGGTCGATTCCTGTTTGTAAGACCCCGTAAATCTGAATATCCATGAGGTTTTTTGTTTTCATCTCAAGCCGCCATCTTGAACGGCTCATCTGGGATTACTGATGTAATTACTGAGTTTAGATTTGTGCTCAGTGGTGGGGATCTAATATACCCCGGCATGTATTAAACCTGAGGATTTAATAATAATTAGAACAAAAAAGCACTAGAACTGAAAAGAGCCTTTCTTTTATTCAACAGCTTGAAAATATTTTTATGGTTACTACTTATATATATATCTATATGAGGGTTTCTGCAGGGGGATAGGTGGGTCTTTAACCATGTTTTGGATCTGGATTCTTCCAACTCATTTCATGATATAGAGCCGGTCGGTCTTGGAGCCCCTCGCCGTTTCGTCCCTCTCATTCGAATGTTCTTGTGGGTCGGAATACATCTGCGTCTCTATTGTCATTTCCGCCGGAAAATCACACAAATCCGTCCGCCCGTTTTTGTTTTTCTGGTGCGTTTGATACTCCTGTGAAAATTGGGGGTTCGGGATTTGTTGGTAGTTTGATCTCGGGGTGGTGGCATCGTGCTATCCAAGGGCCGAAGGTAGAAAAACAGAGGAAAACGGTCTGATCTCGGGCTGGTGACATCGTGTTTGTAGTAGGTAAGGATTTGCAGGTCGCACAAATCACGGACCTGGACGGGAAGGACCTGGTTGGTAGATTTGGGAACCGACGGATCTCTGCGAGGGTCCTTACATAGTGGATCGAGACAAAATGCGTGCCGGTCTTAGGCTATTCCCCCATTTTTCATCTCCTATCTACGGGGTGGATCGGCTTTGTTTTTAAAGAAAAGGCACAGATGCAAAAGATTCTTTCTCTGCGTTCGTTTTTGGAACAGCTAGGTTTTTTCTGCAAAACCTTGGCATCCTCTGCTTGATGCTAGTGTCGAAGCGGTTAAAAAAGTACCGGTATGGATTAAGATGTTGAACCTTCCTTTCGAATACTGGTCGGACAAGGGGCTTAGGGACATTGGTGACAGGTTGGGTTCTTTCATTGCAGAGATTCAAATCTTTTGCCAGTCGTGTTGTGGCATAGATTCTAGTTGAGTTGGATCCCTTTGAAGGACTGTATGAGTCCATCAAGTTGGTAGAGGGTGAACATTCCTATGTACAGATCCTTGACTATCTCAATGTTCCCTTCAGATGTGTAAGATGCGAAGGTGTAGGTCCCAGGAGGTTCTTTAAGAAAAATCAGAAGTTTTCCCATGATTATTCTAAGTCTCAAGTTATCTCTCCATTGAAGGAAGTACAGTGAGGTGATGAGGGTCCCACTTTTTCGCTCCGCCAATGCGATGTTCAACCCTTGGCATCTGCACAGGCTGCCTCTCCTCTTTGACAAGTTTGGTATCGTGGTTGGAGATATCTCTTGGTTCTTTTGGTTGTGCATGTGTCTAAGAATACCGTGTAAAAGGTTTCAAAGGAGTTCTTGGATGTGGACCTCGACCTCTTGGCAGGTGAATGAAGAAAAATAGATTCCTTATGGTCAATTAGCAAAAATGTGAGAACTCGTTGTTATCACTCAAAAATCTCATTTGCAACATTGCACACAATGGTTGAAGAAAGAAATCAATGCCAACATCAATTAGTACACCTACAACACCAAAATCCATCAAAAGGTACAAAAACTATACACTTGGTTAAAAAATTAAAGTGTACAAATTCACCAAAGGGAGCACACGCATAGTGCGCAGAATGTGCAGGCTAACACAACACTCAACGCACACTATGCGTAAGATGTGCAACTGTCTACGAGAAAATCCGTGCACTCCTCATGAACGATGAACTTATGAATCTTGTCGGCCTCTCAACCACTTCTAGTTCGATCCCCAACACGATTTGACACTTAGATCTGAGCAAAATCTAGCTTGGAGGTTGGTTAAGGGCTAGGAAGTGCCCTAAAAGGCCCCTTGTTCACACTATGAACTAGTTGTATCTTGTCATGAAATAACACTATAAATATATGCCATGGGTGTGCTAGAAAAATAAGAACTTCAAGGTATTGTTATGCTGCAAGAATTCTTCTTTGAGAATCCTCTTTTCACTTTGAATCATTCAAGTACTATAGCAAGGGCCATTCCACTCACCTCTTGAGAGGTTTGACATTGTAATTCTTCACCATTGTCACTTGTCATTGCATGAAGAGAAGAACTCTCTATTAGGGAACTCAAGAACCCTTCCAAGGAAGAAAAGGGGATTCATAAGTCCCTCCCTTTCTCTATGGTGTTTAGCCTATCAATATATTGATCCATTGGTAGCTATATATTGGTGTTTTTTTGCTTTTCATGGTTCTAGTTCTTGCAAGCTTTTCTAACATTTATTTCTTTGTTGTTTTTAGTTTTATTTCCTTGTTTCATGTGTATTTGGTTATCTAATCAACTCACAAACTTCTATCTTGTTTAGTTAACTTAACTAAGCATGCAAGTGTTGTGTTTTTGCTCACCCATGTGACAAAACCAACAAAACACTCAGGGAAGTCTTCTCATTCTCCTTGTTTGGATTTCCCTTCCTCCCATAAGGGTTTTCCTTCGTGGGCGGTAAGACGGGATTTGAAGTTTGTCCTACTCCTTTGGGGGGTTTGCTTGAATACGAGTGTTCTAGATATTGGAAGGTACTTGTTGTTGATGTAGCCAATGATCGAGTTTGTACCTCGTCCTTGGGTTCACTTAATGAAAGTTCCTCAAACAATTTTTTGAAATCCTCCGGAAGGGATCACTATTTGCTTGTCTCGTTCTCATCCACTTATTTTGTCCTCCTCCTGGGGTCTAGGTTTTGTCTCTACAAAAGCTCACTGGCCAACAAAGGTTGATATTTGGGGCACTTAGAGCAAGTGCATCCCCTCTTGTGACACATCCATGAAACTTGTGTCGCCTAACATTAGGGATCTTGGGGGTAGACCCAAAGAACTCTCCCTTCAACGGATTTTGGAGTAGGTCCCATGATAATGTGTTGAATATTTTTTATGGTTGGATAAAGAATTCAATAAGCTAATGCTTTTTTAGATAATGCCTATATTCACCTAATTAGACAAAGAGATTAAATTTATTAGCATAATATTAATTTAGGGTGATAATAAATTTATCTCAATAATGTTTTTACAAGAGACTATGGGGAAGTGTGATCCTATTATAGCAGAGTTAATAAAACTTTTTCATGGTTGGGATTTTATTGGTATTGACTCAGAAGGTTTATCGGGGGGGAATCATTACTAGTATTTTTCAGTCTATCTCTCTTATCAATTGCTATTATGTGAATTCAAGTATGGTAACAGAGGTTGAGCGCATGGATTTGGACATTATTTTTCTTCTAAGCAATGTTTATGGATCATAATCTCAAAAGAAGTTGTTTTGGGATCCCCTTTTGGATAATCATACTCTTCAGGTAGAGAACATCATTCTTGGTTGTGATATGAACTTTTCAATTGGTAGCGACAAAATCCGGGGGGTTTGGCACAAGAGGATTGTTGGCGTCTCTAGCCAACACTCCTCGTGAGTTTTGTGACATGGTTGAACAACCTCTCGTGGATCCTAAGTCTGATGATTGTGGTGGAGATTAATGTTTGCTGGTGTTGGTCTAATGAAAATCAGAGTCCAACAAATGGTATCAGAGCGATAAGTTTCAAGTTCAAAACTCCCTGGGTAACGTTGGGGGTCGGTTTGTTGGATTATATTTCCAGTGCTCCCTGTGAGTTTCGTGACATGGTTTAAAAACCTCTCATGGATCCTAACTCTAGAAATTGTGGAATAGATTAATGCCTATGGGTTTTAATCTAACGATAATTGGAGTCCAACAAAGATCCTTTGTCATAGAGTTTTTTAAATAAGTTCGAATCCATGGGACTAGTAGACGTTGAATTGACCACTCTTTTTCCTACTTGGGGAAACAATAGGTTGGGTCAGGATGTTTTCCATAAGCATTTGTACCATTACTTGGTGCATCATACCCTTCTGCAAAACATTGGAGTATATAAAACGTGGGTTAGCAAAGCCAGATGATCTGATCATTTTCTGATATATCTTTTATTGGATAGTTCAAGGGGTCGTTCAGGGGCCCCTTTTAAATTTAACCTTGCATTTCTCGAGTTAGACGATTTTTCGTTCTCTGGTGGAATAAAAATGGGAGAATATGGACCCTAATTTAGGAATTACGACCTCGAAACTGTTTGCAACTTCCCTCAAAAGGTTAAAGAATGTGGTGATTCCATGGGATGGGGTGCGAGAAAGTGTGGGATTTACCTTTCAATGGTATCGATGATGCGTTGGACCACATATATGATGGATTGTCTTTCTGTGAGAAGGGTGGAGTGGTTTTGAACCATGTTCGATAGTTGGAAACAAGAAGTCTAAATATTCTAGTTGAATAGGAAAAATAACGGCAGGTGAAGATTTAGGTTCTTTGGCTTGAAGCAAGTGATCCAAACACCAAATTATTTTAGTGCTTTTCTAAGAATCATTAAAGTTTCAATACTATGTGGGATTTGAAGCATGGGGATAGAGAAACTTTACGTGGTTTATTGAACTAGGATTATTTAGGTGTCTACCATTTTCACTCACTTTTTCAGGAATCTCCTCACTTCAAAATGGACGTGGTACTTAGACTCCTCTCATATTTTCCACGAGGAAAAAAATCAATCTATTTACAATAAGGTTTCCAAGGAGGAGTTACAGGAAGTGTTAGGAACTTTATAGAGAGATAAGATCCTGGGGCCCGCTGGTTGGATGGAAAAATGATTTGGAGGCTTATTCAACTTTCTAGGCAACAATTTATTGAGAGTTGTCGAGGAGATCTGCATCGTAGTCAAAGTTCATGGAAATATCAATTTAATATTTATAGCATTGATTCTGAAAGTGGATTGTCCAAAAATTATGATGATTCGAATCCTAGATGGATCTATGTAGTTTCTTATATAAGATAGTGGAAAACATCATTCCACTACTCATAAAGTCGATCTTAACAGGGATAATTTTAGTTGAGTAGTTCAAGTTTTTAAAGGGAAGGTTGATTCACTAAGCTATCAGTTATACATAGGAAGGGATTCATTCCATTAAGAAACAATGTATGCATGTTTAAGTGATGAAGCTTGATCTCTCTAAGGATTATGATCGTTTGTCTTGGCTATTTTTCAGGAAATCACTTTTACAAGTTGGATTTGATCTATGTTTATTGAATTGGATTATGTCTTGTGTTACCTTTGTTCAATTTGTTGTTTTAGTCAGTGGTGCAGATTCCACCTTCTTCTACACTAGAACTGGACTTCGTCAAGGGTGTCCTTTATCCTCATACTTATTTCTCTTAGTTTGTGATGGTCTTATTCAAGCCATTGTGGAGTCATGCAGAACACATCAAATCCAGGGAGTCTGGATGGGTCGATATGTGCATGGGGGCTTCACCTTGTTCACCAATATCTTATCACATTCACTCATAAAGGGGGTTTTTAAATTATGAAAAATAAAGTCAATATATCGTAGGTATTGGAGGGGGGATGTGGGGTCTCAAGGGGTTTATCAATTTTTAGTGAAAGTAGGGGTATTATTTAATATCCTACGAACAAAGGCGCTGTGTCATTTTTTCATAGAGTGAAGAGCACGTGGATTTGTGAAACTTACTCTGATTTTGTTTATGGATGACATTTTATTATTTTGTCGATGCATGGAAGCCGAGGGTAGTAATATTTAAGGGGTACTCGACTTATTTTGTGGTGCAACTCAAATCACTAGTACATATGAGCAAATTTGCGATGGGTTTTCATTGATATTGCCACGCTTATCCGTCGCAATTTCCACGAAAACCGAGATTGTTTTTTGTCGGAATAATTTCATCGCTATCTCCATGATCCAAGTGTGCATGGAAACATCGACAAAATTATCTCTCCACGTGTCACTGAATTCAATATTGGTTAACCCTACGCATCGTCACAATTATGACGAACTGTCGTCGCAATAACAATGAAGAAATGTGGCAATTATGACGAAACTTCATCGCAATTGGGATGAAAAGTTATGCCAAGCCAATAACTTACGACACAGTTGTTGAACATGCGACGAAAGTCCATCACAACTTGTGATGAAAATACGTGGTAATATCAACGAGCACAATATCTCAACCAAATTTAAGATGCACATGTTGTATATGCGACGAATATTCGTGGCATATTGCGACGAAGTTGCGTCGATATTGTGACGATGACTTTA
>JASDQU010284857.1:12909-27394 GCA_032191745.1 Picea mariana | reverse complement strand
TCATCTAGCTAAGCTAAAAATCTCCAAAGCTCTATCCAATCCAAGCTAATCCCAAAAGCTTCAAAGCTAACCAAAGCTAACTTTCTCCATGAGAGATCCTCTCCTTCTATAATATGAAGAGGATAAGGTGAGGATGTTAGGATCATCCCACCAAATCATGAAAGTGAGTAAGATCCAAACCATTCAGATGCCACCTCACCATGGAAGTTTCTCCTTCTAGAAGATTCGAGAAAATGCTCATTTTTCCCACGTGTAAGCATTCTTGCACCCTACCTATAGAGCAACCTATGAACCTCTCGCAACCCATCTATGGTGCAACCTGCGAGAATCAGGCATTCTCACATCCTGCCTATAGAGAAACCTGTGAACTTCCTTTTTTATAGGGTTTTTCCAAAGGAAAATGCAACTTCTTTTCTCGGGAAAAGTTCTTCTCCCTTCTCTCTTCAGGAACTCAGGCCACTGACCCCTCTGAAGGCAATAGATAGGTTTACATCATTAATGGTCATAGGGATGATGAAAATAATGTGTAACAATTCCCTTTAATTAGGAAAACAACCAAAGGGAATGTGGTCACTCTATGTGCACAGGTCGCTCACAACCATGACTGTGCTCAATCTGTGTGTATAGATCACTCATGACCACGACTGTGGTTTCTCTTTGTTCACAGGCCACTCGCGACCATGAATGTGGTCACTCTATGTTCACAGGCCGCTCACGACCATGAATGTGGTCTCTCTGTGTGCAATGGCCACTCACGACCACAACTATACAATTGCAAAAAATAAAATATTTAAAGAAAATCTATCAGATATGACACTGAAAACTTTTAACTAGTTTCGGAAAAGACTTTGAAAGCTATGATACCATGTTGAATTTCTTTCAACCCTCATTATGCTCTGATACCATGTTAAATTTTTAGATTTTCAGATTTGATAATTATTGCCTTATGATATTGTTATCATAGAATAATTACACACTGGAAATCTCAATTGAATATAGTAAGTAAATATTGTATGAGATGATATGAGGTGATATATTACAATTAAGGGCCCTGATATATATATATACTTGTGTGGAGTTCCCTTTCCTTAATGGACATGTCTTTTCCATTAATGTCTTTTCATTAATTAATTTATTATTAATTATTGATTATTTATATTTATACATTATGTTATGAGTATATTATTTATATATTTATAATATAATATAAATATATATAGAATGTTTGTTTGATACTGCTAACTGGAAAAAAATCAACACCCCCTCTCAATGAGGGAGACATTTTGCATCATGCCAATCCTGTCTCTGAAATATGCAAACTTTTCCCTAGACTTGTGACAATTGTCTGTTAGTCCTGGGAGATATCTCTCTCCCACCTGAACCTGAGGGGGAACTCTCTCTGCGTCTCTCCCTCTTAGCCAACTAACTCTCTTAGATATCATCCTCACTCTAGGTCTGTATGTGATAGCATCTATCATCTCGAGTCTTTATCACTCCTAGTCAAGTCATCATGACTAAGGAGAAAGACTACACCTTGGTCATTCACCACTAGCAAAGCCACGTGAGTGAATGTATCATTTTCCCTTGGTAAAATCAACATGACCAATATGGGAGAATGTATGCTCGATTCTGAAACATCAACACTCCCTCTCAACGAGGAATACATTATGAATCTCAAGTCTTTATCACTCCTAGTCAAATCAACATGACTGAGGATAAAGACTACACCTGGGCCATTTACCACTAACAAAACCCCGTAAGAGAATGTACCATTTTCCCTTGGTCAAATCATCACGGCCAATATTGGAGAATTTCTCCTTGATGTTGAAACAACAACAATTTTGTTGAATATACGAACCTCAAAGTGTAATTCCAACCAAAGACTGGAATTTCTTTAGCAACCAAACAATACATGCGAATAAAGAGCCAAATTCCATTAGCAACCAAAAAGTCTCTGTGGGAAGGAAGGTATGCATTTTCATTCACTCACTTATGGGAACCAAAAAAGTCGAAGTGAGTTGGCAGGGAGATCTTGAATTTCAGTTTCACTCGGAGTTGACAAGTAGAAAGAGGTTCCTCCCATATGAACAAAATAGTAAGCCATAGTTTAAATGTTATACATTTTAGGATGTGTAAATTTGAGTGCTTATTTCTATATAATCTACTCCATGGGTTTTTGAGCAAGAAGAATCCATTTATGCATTCAAAAATGCAATTTAAATAACAAAAAAATTGTGATTTCCTACGAATTTATGTCGCTTGATTCCAACTAAAAAAAAAAAAAACATGGAACAGGTAGACAACCCCAAATAGTAATGATTTAATAGTAACATACCCATGATGCTACTTGTCTATGCATTTACCAAATACAAATTCCATGGCTACCTACCTCACAAATCAGATATTTTCTTACATTACAAAGATGTATGCAGGTGTCAATTGCATGACTTGTCACTGCAAATATAATTTATTGTGAGATACAATACATATATTAAGTTATTTCTAGGAAAATGCATAGAAATGGCATTCATAAAGTGTGAATGTGGGCCAATGACACCGACACGGACAACTCCCTTTACGACTTCCATGAAATATACCATGTCTAGAATGTTTTATGACCCGAGAGTGAATATGGATAAATTTATAGTTTTTATTTGCAGTTTTGTTGAATGTCGTAATTTCATTCGATTAAGGGAAAATGCCAAGAAACGATAGTGTGAATATGTGCCAATGGCACAATATTGATAATGGCGTTGGGTAGCTGTTCTATGAAATGGATTTTTTCACTGAAATCCGATGATATAAATTTACACAAATCACTATGTTTTGTTGTTCAGAATCCATTTCTGAATGCAGAAATGGATTCAACATGCTGAAAAACACCCAGGGCACTCATATTTTACAGAAATAATCACTTAAATTTATGAATCCAACAATTTATTGCCAGATTTCTAGCAAATATCCTCGGAAAAAATTTTCATTTCATAGAATATTTAGCCTACGACTATTGACAATTCCTTTTGTTAATACTAAGAGGGGGGTTGAATCAGTATCAAGTACAATTTAAAACCTTTTTCAACTTATACTTAAACCATTCAACTATATCCAATGAGCAATGAACAATAGTATAAGAGTTACACCAATACACCATAATACACCATTGTTACACATAAAAAATACTCACTTTGATAGTGTCACAAGTGTCATCATTACAAGTGTCACAAGTGTCGCATTTTGCTCACAAGTGTCGCAAGTGTCAGTAAATCATACTACCATAATGCCTATGTCGTACCTATAACGACATCAAAAAGACACTTGAAACACCTCAAACATTTGATTTGGAAGAAGAAAAATGGGTCAACAGAGTTATGTACCTCTTGCCATTTGAAAGAACCACTGAATTTGAGTTTTTAGAGGAGAGTGCTCCCCTATACCTCTGTTAGGAGTGTTGGCACCCCCCTATACACTATCTGGGTGCGTTATAACACTCCCTCTGCCATTTTGAAGGAGCGTTGATGTTGTTAGGAGTGTTGGCACCCCCCTATACCTTACTAGGGAGCATTATAATGCTCTGACAACCCTTTTGGAGGAGTGCTATCTATTCTGGGTAGCAGTTGGTTTGTTGAGAAAAATGGGGGAAAGATCTCTTCAATCTTTGAAGGCAGTTGGATTTGAATCCTCAATCAAGCCATGATCATAGGGTAGATCCCTAACTGAAGGAGGAAAATCCTCAACTTACCCTAAAGATATCTCAAGTGGTTGGGCCTCTCCAAGCCTATATAAGTAGGCTTTCTTATGGTGAAAAGTGAAAGGATTGGAAGCATGAAACCTATGATCTCATAGGAAACACATAGTGAAGTGGAGGAGGATTATCAGTGAAGCTATTTTCATTCTAATCGTGGGTATTTTGAACAAGGGTTAGACAAAGAGGATTCGACGAAGCTGCTACATTCTCATCTACGGTTGTAAGTTTCTTTTGTTATTGTTCTCGTCAATATAATATGCTTGGCCTGTTTCTTTCTAGTTTGTGCTTAATCTCACATGAAATTGTCTCTAATAGATAGGTCTATTTCGAGCTAATATCAATAGAGTAGGAAGTGGCTATACTTTTGTTTGTCTATAGGGCTTATCGAGGAGCGAAAGATTGGAGCTCAACTCGGACCGTGCGGGGACAAACACCGGTAAAAGGTACTTATTTTCTCCTTCCTCCACACACATTAGTTTATCTAGACCTAAAAGGAAGTCGGTGTCCACGATAAGCATCTTTTGTCTTAAGAGTTAAGAGTCTAGCTCTCAAGAGGAGATCTACCTGTTCGCAGAGAGATTTCCCTTCAACAGAAATTGGCGACTCCATTGGGGAAGAATCAGAACTTTCTTAGTTTTGTTTTTCCTCGTAGACCTTGTCTTACCCTTTGTTTTATTAGGCCTTGTTCACCCCTTTATATCTGATTGCACTTGCTGATTGAATCCTAAATCCAGCATATGCATCCTGATTGACAAAAAATTGATTGAGTTTTTGCTTTTTGTGACCTTTTTCTGAGTTTTTGAAGCCTGGCGCCCATGTGCCCATGTTAGACCAGCGCCAAAACTCCCCAAAGGTCTCATACAAAGATTTATAATGCTCCAGTGGACCTTACACTAGAGCACCAACCTCTTCTTTGCAAAAAATACCTCCAGAATTGTGTTTTCTGTAGTTCAGTCTCTGTTTTTGTCTTTGCTCAGCTTCTTGATGCTTGAGTATATCTTCCTAATGACCCTTTGACCCTCTGTTTTCTGAGAAGTAGGCACTTTTTGTTCATATTTTGTGACCTTCTCTCTTATTTTGAGTTTTTTCTCCTGTTGAGAACTTGGAATCGATCTACATCTTTTTCCTCTCTTGTCTGACTGAGCAGAAACTCTGGTGAAGAACATCAGAAGTCTACGAATCTTCTCATTTGGTTTTTTTGAGGTCATTGTTCTTGAACATATCTATTTTGTGTGAATTGTTTGATTTTTCTTTGTTATCTTTTTTTTTTTCTGTTTGCTTCTTGTTTCAATCACAGCAAGAGGGTGTGTGTCATGTGTGCGAAATCTGATCATGCTTGTCTAAGTCTCCTTGATCTAAAAGGTTAATTGGAAGGAGAAGTTTTTCATTGAATTAATCATCACTTGCATACAAACGACAAAGATACATATTAGTGATTGGTTTGCATATTAGAAGGCGTTTTTGAAAATGTTTTAGCATTGCATTGGATTCGACTGAGAACCAATTGATTGAGGACATTTCATATTAGTGTTCGACAGTGAAAATGACTCTTTCTCTTTCCCTTAAATAGGTGTTCATTGAAGAGAAACGATTGCTTATCATCTTTTATGCATCTTTTTGGGAATTGAGTCATCATTCCATCAGTTTCACTTTCGTGCACCCTTTGAATAAAGAACAGCTGTAAAATGAACGCTAATTAAAAATTACCTAGAACATTTTTTTTTTTTAAGGATCTTCCACCAACAGTAGACTAGGGTTAGCACTTTGGATTAGGATGTGAGTAAAACTCTCCAAAGTTTTCAAAACAAACATTAGCATCCTGAGATAGCGAGAGTCAAATCCAATTGTCGTAAGGTTTTTCTGGGATCCCCCTCTCACACAAGGGTTACACACGAGATCGTATTCAGGCGAATTACAGAGATTATCCCTCCATGGTTCAACTGTTTGTAGTGGTCAGATCATATATTGGGGGTCACTTGGAGGTATACCCATGATTATGTGTGGGAGCCTCTCGAGTTGATTTTGGACTTGTTATCTTGCCCATACGTTTCGGATCAGACTGTCGAATGTACCTTCCCAGGGACTCACTATGAATTGGTGTCTTTAGTTTCCATAATCTTTAGGTACTTACACAAGGTGATGGTGAAGGGAAGTCTCACTGTACCTGGAACAGACATTGGTCAAACTCACTCAGGCTCCTTGGAGGGTAAATCCACAATTACTGCATGGAAGCTTGCACCAAGGTGAAAGTCCGTTAAGCAGGTCACCATTGTAACTGTTCCACCATATCCTAGCCCCTTCTTGACTTGATCACGCAACATTGGATTTCATCACCAACTAGAATGATCATCGAGAGAATTTTTGTCTGCTTGGTTGATTCCTAAATTTTATTAGCGCATGTTGTTTCTTTTTGTTAGTTGGCCCTAGATTTTCAGTGTGTTCTATTTTTCTCCACAATTGAGCCTGCAGATGATAAAGGTCTTCGCCGATCATGTGGGATGCAAGGGCTGCCTCCAGAAGGCTATCAACCCTTACCTCCTAACCCGCCAGAAGACAACTACTGTAGAGAGGTAGAAAATCAATCCGATGTTGGAAGTGCTATTGCTCCTCCGTTAGATAACTCAGAAGGCACTTTGATCATGGTTGAAAATCCCACTACATTTGTGTTGGTAACCCCTCTCAAACCACTTTTGGTTTGTTTAGACTCCCTTGGGAACGTCATAGATGAAGAGATCCGGATTACCGGATATGATATTTATCGAAACATATATGGGATCCACAGAACCAATCTTTGGTGACAAGTATAGGACTCTTGTTCATCCTAGCACCACAGTAGATACCAACCCCACACCTGCTCGTTCTGTATGGAGGACTTCATCGAGACGCGATCTCTATGAAAATTTCGAATCCTTTCGACAACCCTTTCAACCTCATGACCCTCCTAGTGAAGCAGGACCATCCGGTCAAACCATGAATCACCTAGTTGATCAGGTTATTAACCCTACTGTTACACCAACACAAGTCCATCCTAGTGCTGGACTCATCTCCAAAGCACTTCAATATCTACCCCCATTTCTACAAGTTTTTACTCTACAACTCCGCATGTTCCACACGATCCTGATGAGACATCTTCTCACTCGAGAATGCAGACCCCTGCTGGCCAAACAAAACCAGCTGGAGAGAAACCACCATCCAACGAACTGTTTCCTCCTGGAGGACTACCATTCCATGGCGGGCCTGCCCCTCCCGGGGGACAACCCACTTTTCATGCTCCGCCTGGAGGGCAACCTCTGTTTGCCAATCATATCCCGGTCATAAATCCACTGCTAGTAGGAGGAAACTCTCATTGGCTGGAAACCCTTCACAATCCTAGGGAGTATCTTCAAGAGGCACTTTTACTCAACCCCATGTTGGGGGACACTTGTATAATAACCCACTAGGAGGAGTATCCAATCATGTCCCTTTTGGAACATCTTACGGACAGTCTTATCTGAGCGGCATCCCAAACACCACCTGGAGTTCTCTGGGACCACAGTCTTATCCTTCTCATGGGTCCAATGTGTATCCGCCTCCAGGATCTACTCCTTACCATTCTCAAGGGAAAATTTTTTATCCTCCTCACAGGAAAATAAATCACTCGGCCTATAATGTTCAGAACCCACCAGGTTATGCCAATGTTTCTCATCCATCATCGAATCATGTTTATCCTGGCCAACAACAACCGTATATAGGGGGACCTACTGGTTACAACTATCCACCTAACCCATTTTATGGTCCTACTGGTATTCCTATGCCACACTAGTATCATTCACAAATTAACCGAAAACTTCCTTTCCTTGCGACTCTAGATCTACCAGACTTGTCTCAGTTAACTAATGATCCTATTTCTCATTCACCGGTTTGGCCCACAATTCCAGCTAAACTTCTTTATGATATTCCGAAATTTGACGGAAACCCTGGTGAAGATCCGAACAACCATGTGATGACTTTCCATTTGTGGTGTTCATAAAACTCCCTCATGGATGATTCTATACATTTGCGTCTTTTCCAGTGAACACTTACCGGTTCGGAAGCAAAGTGGTATATTGAACTACCATGTGCTTCTTTTCATGATTTCAATTCCCTTGCCATGTCTTTCCTCACGCACTTTCAACTGCCTATTCGCTACGAGACGGGTACTGAACTCTTGACCTCCCTTCGTCAAACTAACTCCATGCATTTCTCTGACCATATTCATGAGTGGAGGCTACGACGAAGGATGATCAAGGCAGTCATTCTCGACATACTATTGGCGGAATGGTTTACTAAATCATTGTTACCCCCAATCGCTCGCGATGTCGCTATGGGTGGTGCGGTCACAGAGGAACAAGCCATCACTTGGGCTCAGTATTTAGATTTGGTTTATTCCCAATCTGGTACTTTGTATGATTTGCTTCTGAATGCTGCTCGAGCTAATACCAATCCTTCTAAACCACCATCCTCATCTCATGCCAATGGTGTTATCGGTTCCGTCAAAACTCAATATATTTCCTAATCGCTCACACTCTCCTCTGCCTCCCCTCAAACTCAGATCTCTGAGGTGAATGTAGTTCAATCTTCCCCTTCACAACAATCCAGAGGTAAGAAGAAGACAAAGAATAAATCAAAAAATAACAATGAACAACCAAAAAATCAAACACCTGCTACCGAAAAGCAACCACAATGAAAATTGAAATTCCCATGTATCATTTGTGGTGATGATCACTACACTCGAGACTGTCCACTTCACAATGAAGTGGCCAAAATTTTCCCAGGAAAGTCACAACGTGTTGTGCTTACTCAGCCTTTTCCACAGCAGCAATCCATGGTTGCTCAAACCCCCTCTCCTGGGGGTAGTTCTAGCGATCCTCATGATGAGGCCTCGTCGAGTGCACATATTTGTATGTTTAATGGGATCAATTTGACCACTCTCTCTAAGACATATGACACACCAGGTAACCCTGACAAAGGAAAAGACACTAACGGTACTGGTGATTTACCAAATCCATCATCATCTTCAGTTAGGCTTCCACCGGTTAATCCTCCGTCTGGACCACTCCAGATTGAGAAACCCATGTTTGAATCTATCTTACGCCCTCCTAAGAGTACTATACGTAAAGCTACCTTTAATCCTAGTTCACGTGCCGCCCAGAACTACAACATCGTTGAAGATTTGGCTCAAGCACCGTGTGCTATGTCTGTGTTAGAAGTTCTACAGCACTGCCCCAGTCAACATAGAATGCTCTTGGCCTCTCTTGGTGCTATTGATCCTAAGTCATTTAATTAGATCATGTTTAACCTGGACAATTATGCATCTCAACTCTTCCACCAACTTGCTTTCCAAGTTGATGTTGTTGTTCACAATCAACAAATCCACCGAATTATTCTGGATGAGGGAGCCTCGACTTGTGTCATTTATTTGGTGTGTTGGAAAGGTTTAAAATCACCAACACTCAACAAATCCCCAATGATGTTATGCACCTTCGACGGGCGAGGTTTTCATCCCCATGGGATTTTACAGTTCCTACCCATCCAATTGGGTGGAAAAACTATTATTGTTGATGTCGAGGTGGTCGATGCTCCCATCGATTACAACTTGTTACTTGGAAGAAGTTGGTTTTATGCTATGACTATCGTTGCCTCATCAATTTTTCGATGTGTCCAATTTCCTCATCAGGGAAAAATTGTCACTGTTGATCAGTTGGATTTCTGCACGACCAATGCTCGCGTTCCTGCTACCAACAATATTCCTTTCTTGGGAGACCACAAGATCACATATGAAAGTGTTGGTGTTGGCTTACTGAAATATTCTAGCCTCATGGGTACCTTCCCTACACCACTTCCACCGACTACACATCATATTTCCACCATCAATATGATTTCGACCACAACTTATCAATCTTTGGCATCATCTGACCCTTGGATTGTACCTTACCCATTGGAATTCGATGCACTAGGTGACACTATGCCACTTAGTCCAACCAAAACATCATACGTTTCTATCCCATCCACTTCTCCCTCGTCGGATGCCCAACATCTATTGGCACTTGACAGTTCCTCGATGCAATCACAGTTGAGTTCCTTGTCGTCTGCGATTGATTCCATTTCCCCAACTTTTCCTTTGAATGAATCTATTCTGGAAATGTTTCGCATTGACAAGTTATCTTGGGATAATAACCGTCATCGATCCTCTTTTCTTCCCCCTCGTGAAGAAATTTGGGAAGATATACGCTCTATCTCCCCTCCTGGTGTTGATTTTCCATCGTCTCCCATGCTTTCAACTTCTGATGATTTGGATTTGGTAGTGGACATGGTGATTTCTTCGATAGGGTTATTAGAGCTTGATCTCCTTACTCCTATCGCGACCCTCGACATGTGTTCCTTCCCAAGTGATTATCTTCCATCCAGCAAAGATCTCTTGGAAGCCATGACCGAGTTTTGTCCCTTGACATGGTATCCTTCTAGAGCGTTACCCTATCAGAAGCCATGATTAGGAAGAAACTACGAGCATAGTTTCTCTTCTCTGTGGAAAGCTCATTAAAAAATGAAATAGAGGCCTTGAGCATAGTACTTTTCCTATGTCAATCTCATTAAAAATGAAACAGTCACCTCTCTTGAACCTTCTTTTCATCCACCCTTCTCCTTTTTTCTCATCTACTATATAAATTGGTGATGACCTCAGAGCCGGTGAATGAATTGAAGCTTGGAGGGCATGTCTCCAGCCTTTGATGATCTTTCTGGAGTTAAGCCACTAGCTTTCAAGCTGGGGGCATACCAAGCTTAGTCTTTGTTCTTTCTCGTGCTCATAAATACATGAGAATGCATCCAGATAGACTTTTATCTCTTTTTCGGACCTGTATGGATACATGAAAAAGGAACCCCCTAGAGTCTCCATTAAGCTCTTTTCAAACTCTCTAAACATGAAAAGATTGCTGAGTGATCTTGCTTTCTTTCCCACTCGTTAAAAGGTTTGAAAGGGCGTCTTTCGAGTGATAATTTATCTCTTTTTCATCCTTGTAAGACTAACATTACGAAAAAGGACAACACTGGAGTCATCTTTAAGTTCTTTTCAGACTCTCTAAAGATGAAAAGATTGTCGAGCGACCTTGTTCTCTTCACTCTCATTAAAGTATTTGAAGAAAATGTTTGTTGAGCGATAGTTTATCTCCATTTTGGTCTCATCATACTACTTTACGAAAAAGGAAATGAGAGAGTTATCTTTTAAGTGTTTTTCCAGACTCTATAATCATGAAAAACCTTCGAGTTTCGTGTCTTTGGACTCGTTAAACAAACATCGACAGGCCCATATGGGACCGAACTCTTACTTCTTCTAGTTCGTTAAAAAGGAAGAGGGAATCACCGAAGGTGAGTCATATCAAGCATGTGTTACCCTCCTCGAGCTCGTTAAATTAAAAAGAGGTACTCGTCTATATGGATGGGGGAAAAAATTGAAAGAAGCAAGCCAAGCAGTTTTTGAGAACATTACCAAGTAACTCTTAGAGTCGCCCTTGAACATGGCACTTTGTCTTTATGAACATCTTAATCCACTGAACCTCTGCACTGAACCAATCCTCTGAGTTTTTCTTACCCCTTTGGGTCACCTGACGAAAGTCATAGTATCCATTGCATCATCGTGTTTTGGTCCATGTCATGTTTTTGCTGTTGTTCCTTAGTGTTCAAGGGAAGTATCGGCCTCGAGAGTCAACCATCAAAAATATCTTGTTTCAATACCCCTGTCAGTCCATGTTCATTTGATCTACCAATTACATCTCTGTGTCTGTTTCGTGTCATTGATGGGGGATACATCAAGGCCCTCCTTCGACGAGTCTATTCCTGTCGACTTCAACACATTATCCAGGAACTNAAGTGGTTTCTGCCATGTTCGACATCAGGACATCTATTCACATGGTTAGATTCGTACTACATCGGGATCGGTAAGAAGACCCTGGGTTGAGTGATCACTCTGATATGTACTTTGTCCAGGTTGTGAAGGAGTTTCTATTGAACAATGACACATATACTGTCATATAGATCCACTTTGTATTGGTCGTGGCTATGTCTTATCATCTCGTAGATCCACTTTGTATTCTTCATGGCTACGATTAGTTCAGGTCATGGGAGTATAGATCCACAATGTATCCTCGGTGGTTGTACCTTTTATCAATACAATTATGGATCCACAGTGTATTTTATGAGGGCCATATCTTGCAAGTCTTGATCACCCAAGCATAGGTATGTCTGCCTTGGATTTGGAACATGTCATAATATTTGTTGGATGTTTGTGTGCAGCTTCTGTCAGGTTCTCTACTTCTATACCCTTGCTTGAAATTCTACAAATCATTTCAGTTATCAGTTCTCGTCTTCTAACTTCATACTTTGGGGGGCAATCTGTTACACATAAAAAATACTCACTTTGATAGTGTCGCAAGTGTCACATTTTTCACACAAGTGTCGTAAGTGTCAGGAAAGAATACTACCATAATTCCTATGTCGTACCTATAATGACATCAAAAATACACTTGAAACACCTCAAACATTTGATTTGGAAGAAGAAAAATGGGTCAACAGAGTTATGTACCTCTTGCCATTTGAAAGAACCACTGAATTTGAGTTTTTAGAGGAGAGTGCTCCCCTATACCTCTGTTAGGAGTGCTGGCGCCCCCCTATACACTATCTGGGAGCATTATAACACTCCCTATGCCATTTTGAAGGAGCGTTGATGTTGTTAGGAGTGTTAGCGCCCCCCCTTAACTGCCCTTTTGGAGGAGCGCTATCTATTCTGGGCAATAGTTGGTTTGTTGAGAAGAATGGGGGAAAGATCTCTTCAATCTTTGAAGGCAGTTGGATTCGAATCCTCAATCAAGCCATCATCATAGGGCAGATCCCTAACTGAAGGAGGAAAATTCTCAACTTACCCTAAAGATATCTCAAGTGGTTGGGCCTCTCCAAGCCTATATAAGCAGGCTTTCTTATGGTGAAAAGTGAAAGGATTGGAAGCATGAAACCTATGATCTCATAGGAAACACAGAGTGAAGTGGAGGAGGATTATCAGTGAAGTTGTTGTCATTTTGATCGTGGGTCTTTTGAGAAAGGGTTAGATAAAGAGGATTCGACGAAGCTGCTACATTCACATCTACGGTTCTAAGTTTCTTTCGTTATTGTTCTCATCAATATAATATGCTTGGCCTGTTTCTTTCAAGTTTGTGATTAATCTCACATGAATTTGTCTCTAATAGATAGGTATATTTCAAGATAATATCAATAGAGTAGGAAGTGGTTGTACTTTTGTTTGTCTACAGGGCTTATCGAGGAGCGAAAGATTGGAGCTCAACTCGGACCGTGCGGGGACAAACACCGGTAAAAGGTACTTCTTTTCTCCTTCCTCCTCACACATTAGTTTATCTAGACCTAAAAGGAAGTCAGTGTCCACGATAATCATATTCTGTCTTAAGATTTAAGAGTCTCTCTCTTAAGAGGAGATCTACCTATCCGCAGGGAGATTTTCCTTCAACAACCATGCACAATATATGAGAAATAATCAATAGTTATTGTTCAAGGGAAGTAATGACTTCCAAAGGTAGATACATTTTCCAAATGTAAAGGGAGGGATAAACCTCCAAGAGGAAGATACAATCCTCCAATATCAAGAGAGAGTTGAACTCTCCATCCTTGCCCCTTCCTTCCACCCAAGAATATATGAGAGATAATAAAACTTTACATTAAAAATCACCATCAACCAATAATCACATAGAACCTGATAATGCTTCTTGAGACTTCTTCAATTTCTGAAATTCTTCAATTCTTGGAGTACTCTGATCCTTTAGATAATATTACTCAATGTATTCTCTAAAACTCCTCCAATATTCACTCCTTGAATCCTCCCCAAAAACAAGTTATAGAAAGAATGGTAGACTTTATTCAATTTTGGTCTATTCAGGAGAGTGAACTTGCACAGAATGCCCCTCGCTCAATAATTAACATCCGATTCTGAAACTTGCACACAAGAAACTACAGTCTGTACTCTTTCCAATGAAATTCATCCCATTTCATTTGGATTCTCGATGAATAAGTTATGATTATTTTACCCGGAACACCTTAGAACACATCACCAAAAGACTTCATCCTCCCTTGAAATCCGGCCTTCTTTTACTTCTTATTTCCTCTGAAATTTGACTTGTATCAAAATGAATGTATAATGATGCTTATTTATACCATTTATGTCACTTCATTTTAACATTAGGGTCGACCTGACACTTTCTTATTTTGTAATTCTTTTCTTTAATTATCTTCAGGGCCTAGATGTACTTCCTTCTTCAATTCACTTTGTCATCTTAAAAAATTCAGTTCTCCTCAACTATGAGGATCCATGTGACGTGTCACATACCACCGGAAGCAACATGATGTATACTATCCATTCATGGGTGTTGTATATGCATGTGAATTTTCCTTCACGTCCAAATACCTTTATCAATCTTGCGGTCCAAAACTTATGACTAGGGTTGACATCAATGACAACAACCAATCTTCCAACAATATCCCCCTTTTTCATTGATGGCAACACTCATGCTCCCCCTATCATCATGATCCCAATTTATCTCCCCCTTTGACATCAATGGAAAAGGTTAGGGTTGCTCCCCCGGAGTTTAATGGAAAAATGTAACTCTCTTCTTTGGGGTTGCTGCCCCTGAACATGTGCCACTCAATAATAGTTCATCCTTATTT
>JASDQU010284857.1:0-12809 GCA_032191745.1 Picea mariana | reverse complement strand
AAGATTTTTTTTTTAAATATTAATTTTAATTAATTAAGAAAAAAATACATACAAAGGACATTCATAAAGTGCGAATGTGAATTAATGACATTGGAAAAATTTCCACGAAAGATAAGTTTAACTTGAACATGAAGACAAGAGCAAGTTTATATATATATAATATAATTTTTTTTCTCATTTATAAATTTCAATTTAAAATAAAAATGTATTTTAATTTAAGAAATATAAAAATAACAATCATAAAACATGGATGTGGACCAGTGACAACATACAATAACAACTTCTTTTAATATTTCCATGAAAGATATCATTTTTAAAAAAATAAATTCCATGAGAGATACCATGTTAATAAGAATATTGAAAAAATGAATTTTTTAAATGTAAATAAATTTATTAGTATTTTTTATATTAAAAAATATAATTTGATGAAATTTTGTTATCATTATTTTTTAATTTTTTTTTAATATATATATTAAATTGAAATTGGAAAATATTGTACTAAAAAAAATGTAACATAGTTAATAACATCATACAAGTAGTAGTAATATAAAGTTTCAAGCTAAATTACTCACTCTCATGAACCACATAAGAGAGTTTGCAGATGTCTACATTTTTTAAGTCTCAAGTCTACTTGCAAGTTAACTACTTACTAAAAATATCAAGCATTCAAATTACTTTGAAAATCATAAGGATTAGTGGAACAAGTGATGGTTATTTGCCTCATCCTGACCTACATTGAAAGCAAGAGAATTATGTTGTTTGATGTCCATGTTGTTCGATGTCCATGTGATATTTCATTTGATGTACTATCTCTTTATCCTTGTATTCTTGTTACATAGAGTTTGTTGAGATCATATGCTTTCAGGTTGTGGAATGAGAATCTTTACCAATATTGATGAACATATTCCTTATAATACCACAATCTACTTCCAAAACATTTAGTTTCTTCCTTTCTTGGACCAAGAGATTCATAGTTGTCACATTATGCGTAACACATTGATGTTCATTTTCATGAACTTTAGAGGTCACTGAAAACAAAGAGTTTTTATTGCATTGGATAGACTCTTCATGCCTTCGAAGAGTTCTTCAAATATCCTGATTATTCTTGTACTCCATGATTTATAAACCTAGAACAAAGATAGTTGAGGGTGGCATAGTCAAATTGGAACCAAGCTTACCAAATCTATTTCTAGAACATAGAAAAGGCTCTCTACTCCATAGGCCTAACATTATAACAATAACACTATACTTCTAGAATTTTTTATAACGTAATTTGAAGAATCTAACATATCCAATCCCAAGTATAACCATAAGGGCATATCCCAAAAATTTAAAAAGAAATGCATATAGTGACAAAATATGACTACTAATAGTATAGAAAGAGCCAAAGGAATGGGCACTACTAAAGAACATAAGAAGAGGGAAAATACTCCTTTTAATCGAGAGCCAAAACCCAAAGACAATTTCTAGATATCTAATTGCGTATAGAACTCTAGAAATTATCCATAGAATACATGCAAGTATTGTGACCTATAGATTGAATTCCCAATAAACTAGCTAGATATCAAAGGTATCTCTTACTAGGTGGGTTCAAGTCCAATTGAGGATACTCCATGAGCCACTGTGAACTTCAAACCAATTTTTCTCCACAGTCCCACGTTGCCAATGAAAAACCATAAAGAAGAATTCAATAGACATGACAATGATTAATTCTAGCATTCAAATGAGATGGGATCATGTCCTTGCGAGTATCCTCTCCTCACTTGACTATTTATTTGAGAGATGTTGGAACATGTGTTAATTAATGGAGATGTGATGTGGCTTGATGATACAGATTATTTTCGGCACGAAATGAGAGCAGAGATATAATAAATAAATGTAAAGGGATATCCCAGATATCAAATACTATAGCAAAAATATATCAGATATGAAACCATAAACACATAAATAGCGTAATACACAATTTCTATTAATGCGATAAATGTACAAAACTGTAGAAATATAGAGTGAAAGACTCGTTAGAATGGTGGCAGCTTATCTATGAGAAGAGATGTGATGTCTACTCGCATTCACAAGAAGATGATTGTTACAATAAGTCTCCAATGCCTTTTTAACATAAATAAAATAAAAAAACCCTAACCCCAAAATATGAAAAGCCGACAGTTTTGTGGACCTCGTTTTGGGTAGTTTGGTGTATCAACTTCCTGGGGCTGTAACTTTGGCATACAATCTTCATTTGGGGTGAACGATAGCTCGTTGGAAAGGTATCATCAAGGATATTCATTTTGGGGGCTTGATTAGAGCCTTACACTATAATTGAGGTGCTTGATCCCCAAAAAAAATCATTTAGGCCCTCAAAAAGGCCCCAAACGTTTAGGAACCGAAAAACTGCTAAAAATAGTAAGTTGCTAAAAAACTGTTTTGACTCAGTTGGAATAGGTGGGTGGCCATTAATATCCATATGGATCAATCCTCCCTCCTTAGGAAACAATGTTCTCCATTTCATTGAGTTCCCGGGGGAGAGGGGAAAGTTCTTGTTGAATATCAACCTTGATGATCTGCTTGCCTTGCTGGAGAAGTTGCGCTACTTAGCTTGTTGAAGGTTGTCACGAACTTGTGGCTGGAAGGGTTGGAACTTTTTAACAAGTTTGGCTACATGAGATGAATATGTGCAGAAGGAATCCTTGCACTTGGATTTAATCTTGTCGGCTTAATTTTTCTTAACATAAGGTGCTTTGACTGAGGTTGCAGTGGTTGCAATGTTCTTTTGTTCGCCTTTTTAAAAGATTTTGAAGAAGCTGAATTTTGTAGTATGAGATACTACCTTGTGACATTGTTTAGATGGGAAAATAATTGGAACTACCTCTGGTACTACCTTGTGACACTGTTTAGATGGGACAATATTTGGAACTACCTTTGGTATCTTGTAGAGATGATCCTCGAGAGAAACAATGACACTACAGGGTCAAGACTCATAAATAGCATGATACTTCCACATATATGGTTGGCCCAAAAGAACATCACAGACATCTAGTGGGGAAAAATCACATAATACCTCATCCTTGAAGGGATGGATGGTGTATGAAAATCGACACTGTTGGCTGACATGAAGATATTGTCCCTACGAAGCCACCCAATGTTGTATGGTTGCGAGTGTGGTGTTGTCGACAATCCCAATTTTTTTACGATCTCTGTTGAGATGAGGTTCTTCGAGCTTCTGATATCAACAATGAAATGCAATGGGCTCCCCTTCACCCATATCTGTGAATGAAATAGGCTCTCCCCCTCTTTGGTATATGCTAGTTCTTTTGGTTGAATTGTTGCGATCGTGAGAGTAGCAGTGGGGTATAAATCGATGATCTATCTTCTCCCATTATTTTTTGAATAAGATTCTGAATCAAGGTCCGGTTCCTTCTATTTGATCTCGGCCACCAATGAATGTTTTTAACGACATTCATTGGTGTTGTGCCAAGGGCTTTTGTGGAAACCGCACCATTTTCCAATGTCCTTCATCTTTCTATTTACCTTATTTTTCTGTGGCTTGGACTAGTTTTCTGAAGGCTAGTTGTTAGGGCCATCTTTACCATGCTTTTTTTTTTGCGGATTTGCATACCTGAACTCACTCTTATTCTGGTGCTTAAATTTCTTCTCGATTTTAACAACATATCAATAAGAAACACCCAGTGATGAGAGGTCCAGAAAATCCATTTTATTTTGGATGTATTTGTGTATATCCCCACGGTATTTTAGAACTAGATGTCTCTCAAAGTCTTTGATACCCAGCTTGGTGCACAAGGTATGGAAGGTATTAGTAAACTACGACACTGCTTGGCCCCTCTCTTACTGCAGTGTGGTCCATCTCATGTACTAGTCATCATAGTTGCGAACAAGGTAATATTGTTCCTTGACTGCATCCACAAAAAAATCCCAAGTGGGATCGACCCCATATATTCCAGACTCCTCCATGGAACTTTTCTCCCATTAAGTTTCCCACCAATGTTTGACATGGGGGAGATTCTTAAGTAGTGTGAAAGTGATCTTTTCCCTGTTGGAGAAATTATGAACAGAGAAATAACCTTCTAGTAGATTTAACCATTTTTCTGGGTTATCCACATCTATCTGTCCTTCAAATGTGGGAATATCAAAATAAACTTGTAACTTGAAAGAAGAGGTGCCTCCAAAGTGGTTTCTTGATGAAGACACATATGTTGTTATCAATAGGCATTGAAGGATGTGGGAAAAATTATCCATCATTTTCTCCCTATGTCACGTGAGAGATTTCTCAAGCAACATATTAATAGAATCGTTTGCTCTGCCATTTTTCCTTTCTTTCTTCCATGTAGGGCTTCTTGTGTGTGCGAGAGAGATTTTCCTCAAGAGAGACAAGCTAGAGACCCAATTTTCTATACTCGTACCTCATCGAGGACATGCACTGAAAAACTATCAAGAACAGTATGAGAGCAGAGATATAATAAATAAATGTATAGAGATATCCCATATATCCAATAATATAACAAAAATATATAGGAGATGAAACCATAAACACAAAGATACAGTAATACACAATTTCTATTAATGAGCGAAATGTACAAAACTATAGAAATACAGAGTGAAAGACTCGCTAAAATGGTGTCAGCTTATCTCTGAGAAGAGATGTGATGGATACTCACATTCACAAGAAGATTATTGTTACAATGAGGCTCCAAGGAAATTTAAAAATAAATAAAATCCAAAACCCTAACCCTGGAAGATGAAAATCCAATAGTTTGGTGGACCCTGTTTTGGGTAGTTTGGTGTATCAACTTCCCGGGGGCATAACTTTGGGCTACAATCTCTATTTGGGGCGCACGATAGCTCATTGGAAAGGTATCGTCGAGGAGATTCATATTGGGTGCTCAATAGAGCCTTCAACAATAATTAAGGTGCTCAATCCCAAAAAAAACTTCATTTAGAGCCTTCACTAGGTAAAAATAATGACAAGTCCTAAAAGTGACATTAAATAAAATAAATAATTATATTTAAATGGAATTGGAAGGAAAATGAAGTGAAGATTTGATTTGGTCAAAATGGGGAAAGATATAGAAGGTCCAAGGAAAGCATAAATAAAAGAGTAACCCTTCCCCTTAGTATTATGATTTGATATCTTATTGGAGTGCTCTTGTAGCTAGCATTTTCATTGGGGTTTTGGGAAAAAACCTTCCATTGTAGGTTTATCTTCATTGGTGCAATATCCACCCTAGCTAGAAAAAGAGGAGAATTCATATGAAGTTCTCATTGGGGTTAATTGTGGTGTTTAGTTTCATGTAGGAGAGAGTTGGGAGGCATATTAGCTTGAGGGTGTTTGCGACAAGTTTCAGGAGGAGATCAAGCATCTGATCTGCAGGTTGTAGGAGGGTTTTCACACATCTATGGGAGGATACACCCCCATGGGTTGAGCAAGGGTTGTCACGCAAGGCCCCACTAGATGCCTAACAGTTATCCCACGAGGACCTACAATAGTTTGTTAGGTCAAGTTTGTGAGGGGCTAACGATAGGATTGGAAGGCTGCAGAGCATATATTACTAGAAAAGAACAATGTAGGGCTTGGAGAGTCTTAGGACAGTGGATTGACATCATTCCAAGTTTTCTTGTATTGTTTCTATAGTAGATTATGTAGTTTCATAGCAACCATTAGATTTTTGTGCTTAGGAGTATTATGTAGTTGTTATTACAACCATTAGATACCATTGTACGTTTTGAGAGTTTTCATCCATATTAAAATGCCATGTTATCTTCTCTATTTTCTATGTACTTGATGTATGCTCTATGATTGACAATATTCATAATTTCACTAACTATGTATTATGTATTACATCCATAAATCTCAACTTCAGAGCATACAATTCTCCAAAATGACTAAAAACACGAAAACACACAAGTAATAGAGATATTAAACACGTATTCATCTAATATTATAATCTTATAGATATCTGACAATAAAAGGAGTTGAAATTCCCATCAAACTGCATGCTCCTTTGCATCCTGCAAAGTGTCACGAAGCCATGCTAGCCTCTTCTTGACTACTATAACATCATTCTGGGTAGATCCACTGGCTCTATTTGGTCTACTGACTCCTCCTGATAGTATAAAGGATGAAAAATTGGGCAAGATAGATGTGTACCCTTGTCGTTCGGAACCTCCTGCTCCTCACTATTGATCTCCATGTGAGACTCACTAGGCCTCACATCCTTAAGGTGATCATGCCCTATAATTAGGAAAATTACAACCAAAGGGAATGTGGTTGCTCTGTGTGCACAGGTTTCTCTGTGTGCACAGGTTGCTCACGACCATGAATATGGTCACTATGTGTGCACAGGCTTCTCACGAACATGACTATGGTCACTTTGTGTTCATAGGTCACTCACGGCTACAACTGTGGTTTCTCTGTGTGCAATGGCCACTCGCGACCACGACTGTGCAATTGCAAAAAATAAAATGTATAAAGAAAATCTATGAGATCTGACACTAAAAAACTTTAACTGGTTTCAGAAAAGACTCTGAAAGCTCTGATACCATGTTGAATTTCTTTGAATCCTCAGTATGCTCTAATACCATTTTAAATTTTCTTATTTTTAGATATGATAATTACTACCTTATGATATTGTTATCATAGAATAATTACACACTGGAAATCTCAATTGAATATAGTAAGTAAATATTGTATGAGATGATATGAGATGATATATTACAATTGAGGGCCCTGATATATATACTTGGGCGGGGTGCCCTTTCATTAATGGACATGTCTTTTCCATTAATGTCTTTTCATTAATTAATTTATTATTAATTATTGATTATTTATATTTATGCATTATGTTATAAGTATATTGTTGGCCATTGACCAAGTTTTGGGAGATCATTGTTCAAGTTTGACCTATTTGGGACTACGGTAGCTTGTCGAAGGAGGAGCACAAGATGAAGTAGATATTGTGAGATCTCGGCCTCTTTTTGGGTCCTTTTTAGGATTTGGTATTATGTAATGGGTATGGGATGTCGGCCCATGGGTTTACCCATGTTTAGGCCTATTTTGTAAATTATAAATAGATGTCTAAGAAATGTAAGAAAAGAGTAGTTACGAATGGCTAAGTGCTAATCTATGTGATTGAAGGATCGTAAGTGCTTTGTGCATATTGTGTGAAGCTTGTAGAGCTAAGTGCAAGTGATTGTAAAAGGCTTAGTGTTTTACCCTAGCTCGAAGAAGGAGGATCTGGCAAAGTGCGCGCAAATCTCCTGTCTTTTGCGGAGTAGGATTTGGATGCTATGTGCCTGTAAGAAGCTTGACAAAGATAATAAAGAAGAAGAGTTAGTGGGTGTAGCCCTAGGGTGGGGGTGAACCACGTATATGATGTGTTTCTTTGCTTTGTGCAATGTGTTGATGTGTTTATGTCTTTAATTGCTAAGTGCTTTGATATAGATAGATAGATCTATTTATGATTTGTGCTAATGATGTATATGGATGTTAGATCTTACTTATATGAATGTGATAGTGCCTGAATCTATTAGATCTAACCTACTTCTCTATGATAAGTGCTTAGATACATCAGATCTGAATGAATGATGCGATGCTCTGTTTTATCTGCGGAGTATATAATGGTTAAATATTGATGAACTATCGGTGCTAAGTGCTCTGTTAAGTATTACAATTACAGATCTACGTCCCAGCTAAGGTTGCAGACACCTGAGTCTTGCGACCACCCCTACATCTACCTCGGGTGAGACTTCATCTACTTCATAGGTGTTGCCAAAAGAGTCAGTAGTTATGGTTTTGTTGGTGCATTGTTGTAGCGTTGAACCCTGAGTCTGCTTCTATGCCAACAAATGGTTCCATTGCCCGGACCTGAAACTGTGATTTTTCGGAACTAAGGAAGAAGAAACTTTGTGCAAAGATCCATCCTAAAACTATGAAATCTCTGTACGTAGATCTGTTTCCCTAGTGCACAACATTCTACTTGACTTGTGAAGCTCTGTGCCAAGAAAAGAGGTCGGATCTGAAGAAAAGAGGTAAGATATGCAAGCTTTGTGCTCTGATAAAGGTAAGAATATTGAAAAGTTCTAGATCTGAAAGCTTTGTGCTCTATAGAAGTAAGATAAGTGGAAATTTTTGTTTCAAAAGTATGGATCTAGGTATGTTTGATAGATTCTGTCCTAGCTTGAAAACTAGGGCACTAATAGATAAAAGAAGGTTTGATATGCGTATATCTGATAAGAATAGTGAAAGATATGTTATACCTATGCATAGAAAGAATGTTTGGACTAATCAGTGGATGCATGATCCTAGAAAGAAATGTTTGCAGATTAGCTACTATGACCCTAGCACGCAATATAGAAAGAGTTGGGAATCATTTAAAAGAAAGAGAGGATTAACCCTCTGTTACAGTTGCAGAAAACTGGGACATCTTGCTAAGGAATCCCCTAGGAGAAGACCTAGTTGTCTTTTTTGTAAAGCTATGGACCATGAAGTATTGGATTTCCCTAGAATGATTGCTAAGCTTGAAGAAATGAACATGAGACAAGAAAACCCTAAGGCAGATCCAGAAACTATGATTATGGAAGAACCCCAGAAATAATCAGAGAAAGTATTGCTACAGATGAAAGAAACCCTGAATGATCACCGACATGTCAATTTATCGGAGGTCTTCAAAGAAAACGAATGCCTTGAAGCAAGAATATGAGACTTCGACATTGACTGTGTTCTAGATGAGGAAACACAGGTCAATATCATGACAAAAAGAACTTGGGAACTTTTAGGAAAGCCTGCTATGACTCCTTCATTGGGAGGAATAGGTCTATTTAGAGGAAAGCTGATAAACCTATGTGGAAAGCTCACCCAAATATCTATGAATGCCAATGGAACTTTGACAGAGGAATATTTTGAGATTATTAAATTTATTGAGAACAACGCCCCATTTACCATGTTACTAGGAAAACCTTGGATTGAAAGAAATCAAGCCAAAAGGCAAGAAGAAGAAGAAGTTTTAGCGCAGAAGAAGCAAGAGTTAAAAGATTTCATGACTAGAAGGATCACACACTTAATTGAAGAACAAAATAACAGATCGAAGCTATTTAACACCAGAGACCCAGATATCGAAGTTGCAAGAACACTAGACGACCCACCGAAGATCGAAGTACCTGTTCCAGATAAGGAAGAAGTATCACCCTCGAATCTTAGGAAAGAATCTCAACAACGCGAAGTAACTATGCCAAAAGAAGATAAGAATCAGAATGGAAAAAGGCATACCGAGATGAAGCTCACTGGAAAGAAAGCTAGAAAGCTAAGTAAGAAGAGAGCTAATATTGATAAGTTATAGAAGGTTCCAGAGGGAACTTCACAGAAGGAAAATTTGAAAAATTGGAGCTTCGTCAGGATAACATAACAACGCCACATGGCACTTCGCCAGGGCGAAGAAATATGACCGTTGGGACCAATATAACCATTCGGTCGACCCCCCGAATGGGTAGAAAGACATTTACAGTTTGCCACCAGACCGTTGGACCACGCCATAACAGACAGAACAGAGTTAATGAAGGCTTCCCGACCATTGCAAGCAATCTGTTGCCAAGTTATCTATTTATCCCATTGCGCCATGCACCGAGAACACTTTTTCTAACCGTGAATCTGAGCCGGCAGACTCGTTGATTTTACACAGTGATCATTGCTCTATTTCCCTCTATCCTATTGCAGTGTCTAAGTTACTCCTCAAACCCAAAGATTTACAACCCCGAGCATGTATGTTGGATGAGTTCAACATTGCAGAGAAAATTGTCGAAGAAGTTCTGATTGACCTCATGACTGAAAGAGTCATTTCGATGTCTGCAGGTATACAAGCTTCATCGATGAGAATGGTGCAAGCCTCTCCGTTGACTGCTCGTGGAGCCGGACCATCCCGACCATCAGCAGAAAAGAAAACCAAGCATAAAGACGACCTCACAAATGAAAAACTAATTCCAACCATATTGCCCGATTAGATCTCGCCTCTGGCTGGTGCAGTGAATCATGATAGTGTACCAAGATATTTCGAATACACCATATTCACTACATACCTCCTAAAAAGGATACGCACAGTTCAAGAAGAGAAGGACAAGATCACAACACTAAAGTTCAATGAATTCAACCTCGTAGATCTCAATATCTATGGTATACTCACCCATATAAGTACCTAACCAAAAATAAAGGGAAGAATTCAAAGATCATCCCCCAGTCATGGACAATGAACCTCGTGCAGTCCACCCTACTGAATGTCATGAATATCCCACACTTCAGAAGACACCAGGAAGTCAACGCTCGTGTCAAGACGATACTATCGTGTTACCATGGCGGATATTTATGGCTAGACCGCCGCATTACAATTGAACCAATGTTGATCCACAGGATCACATGACTGAGTATGCAAGGACCCGACCCATAGGAATTTTATCCAGGAAATGTCGCAGATCGCGCACTCGCACAGAAGATCAAGGATACATATGGCGACGTTGAGAAGGGAAAAAGGGTCTACAAGGTAGCTTCCATCCAGAGTGGTGCAGTAAACCTAGCATTCCAACTGATAGCTGGAAAGTTAGTAAGGAAGAACCAACCTACGCAGATCACTGACTTTGTCATTGACCTCGCAGGGAAGTGCTCGGAAGCCCTACAGATGAACTGGGAGAAGTACCTAGTTAACCAATTGGAACTAGATTTCCAAGAAGCACAGGATTAGAGTTATGAATTTCATTTCAGCTAGCTTGTGGTCCTCATTTCATTTCTTTCCTGGGAGATGACGGAAGGAGCGACCTTCCCAGACATCGAGCCGTTTGAACTACTTGCTGCGAAGTTCGCTACCCTGTGGTATTCAAGTGATATGAACAAACAGTGGCAATCAAATGTTGTGTTTCATACATACTACCTCCAGCTAAAGCGAGCCATCAAAGCCGAGCCTCGCATGACTTCGAACACCTTTCAAGGGTTCTGACCCCTGATGAAGTTCAATGCAGATCGACACTTAATCTACATTACAGTGTGAGGAGATGAACATCAAGAGAAACTCTAGTCATATTATAAGCTTGTAGAATAATACCTTGGATAAATCACTAAGGAATGGTCCGCTGACCTCCTTATCCCTGCCAACCCCACAGAGATATCTGATCTTGACAGCTCAGAGGACACTCATAAAGAACAGAATCCACCCGGAACTAGTAGACAGAAGAAGACTGAGGAGGTCCAAAACTCAAGCAGCACCTTAGGAAAGACTCCTTTAGTGTCACTTGATTGAGGGGGTGATGACGAAGTAGAATCTGAACAAAATCCCAGTGAAGTAACACTACCCAAAGACGAGGTTGACCCCTTGAAGAAGAGGAAGGTTTCCTCCTTGAAACCTTCTTCCCGAGAGAAATCTAAATCCACCATGACCAAGATGAAGACTGTCCTCACCTCCGATGATTTTGACTTCATCATCGCAGCCCTGAACAACGCTTCACTAGAAATAGCAGAGAAACAAGGAGAGAAGCAGGAGAAAATGTATGATAGAATTCAAATCAAACTTTGAGGGGTACAACCATTCCAGCCGCAGAGTCTCCACTACACCCCTACCATCGGGAGAACCAGAGTTGGGAGATGAGCTAACCCAACTCCACCGACTAGCTGATATAGTCAAAGCTCGCCTTCGACGAGCACATGAAGAAACAAAACAATCCACCTAGGCCTTGAAGCAAGTGCAAGGAGTACTTGTAGAGTAGCGTCGAGCTACAGAACAGGAAAAGATTGTTGTCCAAGCAAAGTTCGATGAAGAAAAAACATAGATACATCAAAGAAAAGAATAGTTTCTCGCGCAACAACTTGAAGTGAAAGAAGTGGTTAGTAGGGCACTTCGCTCTGTGACATTCGTAGAAATAAAGGCAGAGGATCGAGTCACGCAACAAGCAGAGAAGCTCACAGAAGCTATCTAGCAGCTACAACAACATATAGTAGACTCAGAGCTCCGCGTAGTGCCCAAGACTCCACAGGATGTAAGGGTTCAAAGAGAAGCAATTGCTCGAAGTGAAGTTGAGAGAATAAAATCCCTTGCTATGGAATTTAAGCAACTTACTGATCGCAGTGCCCATACCTACGAGAAACTCACTGAGAATCCATAATTGAAGGCATTGGACTCACAGCTCCAAGAAGCGAAGTATCAAGACGAAACGATACAAGTGCATCTGAAGCCCCTATCAGCTATGAAAAGATTGAAGTGATCCCAAGAGAAACGCACCACCCAGCAGCAGATCCACACTATCCAGAGTAGAGTTATGGAAGTAACTCAGAGGCTCCAACTTGTACAAGATAAGGCTTACCAATTGTTCACAGAGGTCGAAGGCTGAGGAGAAGAACTGGAGAAGGTTGTCACTACAGATGAACAATGCCTCGAGGGACCTATGAACAAGGTAGTCATCCAAGAGTTTGCTACACAGGAGGCCATGGCACAAAAACAAGTCAAAGCAACTCGATCCAAGCTTGAGGCTTTTGAAGCAGAACTAACCAGATCAGAGTAACTCGGGATGAGTCACAGGTCAGTGTTGGGGGCCTATTGGCCCTTGACCAAGTTTTTGGAGATCCTTTGTCAATTTTGACCTATTCTGGGACTTCAACAATCTGTCGAAGGAGGAGCACAAGACGAAGCAGAGATCGTGGGATATCGACCCCTTTTTGGGTCCTTTTTGGGATTTGGGATTATGTAATGGGTATGGGATGTCAGCCCATGGGTTTACCCATGTTTAGGCCTATTTTGTAAAGTATAAATAAATGTCTAGGCAATGTA
>JASDQU010284852.1:0-14485 GCA_032191745.1 Picea mariana | reverse complement strand
ACATCACAAAAATAAATTAATGCAGCATATAAACACAAGGCATAGCATGTTAGCACATTGTGATGCTTAACGCAATTTACTAACATTTACTCAGGTAAGGAATAAAAAAGACTATCATACAATGAATTGAATTAACTACGCATTAACAATCTAATTCTAAATCAGAACAACATCAACAATAATATTGGCCCATCAGAACACAATTTGAATCAATCCTTATCTACAAGGTGCTAGAGATCCAAACACAATTGAACAAAATCACAATAAATCATTGTGCAAGAGGGTCTGTAACTCAATTCAAAATGTATCACAACATTCATACGTAAAATAAACAACTGACACCCAAACATTCTAGTGACCCTTCAACGCATGCCAGCCTGGAAGTCCAAACTTAAACCATACTTCCTTCAAAATCTTACAAGGTCTCATGCAAGAGAGATAACTGAAATAGAACTGTTATTTAACAACCCAAAAAATTAAATAACTCACTAATAATTAAAACTATCCTTCACCATAAATTTTATGCACGCTAGCATTCGAGTCACCTAATTAGTCATAAACCATGCCATTTTTATAGTATATATTTGACTAAAATAAAAAAAACTATAACTGTCAAACATCTTCCTAACTCTACCTTCTTAAGGATTATTGATGAATATATCCTTGCATCTTCATATACTTACAATACTTTACCTACTTACATCTTCCTCAAAAGGGGTTTTACATCATTTCACCTCATGCGTCATTAAAAATTCATGCATCATAATAACTTTATGTTGTTAATATTATACAAACTTATTCACAAGTTGTCCTAAAAATTATCCAAACCATTATCTAGGCATCACCCAACTAAAGGTTCCACAATTAAAAACATTGTTTATTGGAACTAGAAGTTTAGAACATGGTTATTATAACATAATTAGTCATAATTGCATTACCTTTTAAACATGGTTTAAAAAGGGGCAAGGTGAATGCACTGTTTACCATAATCTTGAATTTGTCGTTATAATCAGTCGTGTTTAATTAAAATCTGGAAAATTAGAACAATTATTGTAACCATCATTAGTCAACTTTTCATGACCTATTAATCATTGTCTAAATAATTATTGTTCATTAAAATAAAGGTCTGAGTAAAAGGAAGGTGATACACTGTTGGGTGATCATTCTTGTTTAAAAAAAAATCACTGTCTAATATCACTATTTATTATAATCACTGTCTAAATAAAAGAGAAGGCAATACACGGATTGGCAATGATTCTGTTTAAAAATCACTGTCTAAATTATTGATGTTCATTATAGTTATTGTCTAAATAAAATGGAAGGGGATACACGAATTGGCGATCATTTTGTTTAAAAATCATCGTCTAATGATCGTTGTTCATTATAGTCACTGTCTAAATAAAAGGGAAGGTGATACACTGTCGACAATAATCACAAAATCGATGTTATGAACATTATAAATGACTTTGACGCTTTTTTTTTACCTACATTAAACACAAGGACCTATACATTAATAAAAATTTGAGCATGGGATAAGCACCAAGGTCATGGCAGCCAGGAAACCAATAATATTAACCAATAAATATCATTGCTATAGGACATATCTCATGGGCCATTCCCTGGAAGTGAGTCAGCTAGAAGAATTGATGCAAATCTTGGGACCGCTTCTATGGGGAAAAAAAAACTTGGGACAGACCACTGGAGAAAATATTTAGATTGGAATAAAAATGCATCGGCATTCTGGCTATCCGACGAGCTAAGGGAGGAAGGTTTCACAATTGCATGCAAAAATTCAATCGGAAGGCAACCTGTACTATTGACACTGGGCCTTCAGAGAGAACGGGGGACTGAGGACAGAACGTTCTGGGTTCAAGGCTCATCTTCACTCGGGCTAAGGCGAGTTATTTCTCACAAGTAACTTTGTTAAAACTGTAGGCGATAAATATCACGTTACCACACACCCCATTGATGGCAAGGATTATTTGCACGATGAACTATGGGGCACTTGATCTGGGTAGAGAGAACATCAACCAAATGGGAAATATACAGAAGTGTAAACACAGGTTCCAGGTGATAGGAACTGTGAAGCTTACCGAGACGATGTTGATACCCTCACCCCCAATCAGCACCTCGGTGGGTACAAGAAAATTTAAACTGAGATGTAGGCCTTCAATGGATCCATCACAAGGAAAAATTCAGACACAAAACAACGAGGGTCTTTTTTTGTGAATTAGAGAGTAAAGGGGGTTTACACATGAAAATTCTGGTTCACTAGGATGTAAAGCAGTTCGAAGTTGTGGCACAATTGACACCCAAAGTAAATAAAGGTTTAGACCAATCAAGTTCCTTGAGGGATCGGTAGAAAGACCCTGCTCCTAAAAAGATTGTACAAGGTGGACAAGGGTTGCACAGTGATTTGTTAGCAATAGGTGGAATCACATAGGGCGCTACCTGACATCGCTTACTACATTTTAAATAAAGCCTTCATTAGGACTCGACACAACCTTGTATTACATCAACTAGGTTTCATCAAATGGGACTTGGATGGAATTGAAACATAGACCCAAGAAGCTCACCAAAACTCAAATACAATGCATCTTACCATAAACATTCGCAAGCATCTCAGTAAAAGCAATTTTCTAGTTTACCTAGAACTAACCCTCCGTTTAAATATGATTTTAAAGTACATGAATACATACACTGTAACACAATTTCCATCATATTTCCCTCTCATTATAATTTACGATTTGACGAATAACCTTCGGTATAAATAAGTAATTACATAACTATAAATTCTTCTTTAAAACTGATCATTTTTTAACCAACAATCTGAACTTTTGAGGAAAAAATCTCAACCTTTGAGGCAAACAATCTCAGTGGTTGAAGCAAACAATCTAAACATTTTTGAAGCAATCAATCTGAACTTTTGAAACCAGCAATCTCCTCTAGATTCANACATAATCAATATTCATATACAGGAATTTAAAACTAAATCATAATTCAATTACACATGCGTACCTTATCCAAATGAAAATAAATGGAAGTGATTGTCCCACGCTTGCACTCCATCCAACTCCTTCTTCCCAAACCGATGAGACCTCACTGGTACCTCCCAACCAACGCTAGGGGTACTCTTCTTCCCCCTAAGCCCCCCGAGCCAAAAAGGGGCCACACACACAATACCAGAGAATGCTAGCTCCCAACTCACCTCACAAGGTCAAGCTATCACTCATAACCCGAGTTGGGTACACCAACTCCCACAAGAGAAACTCAGTCAAGATACAATTTCAGCAGCGTAACGTTACACAAGCCAGTTGTGATCCAAAATCCTCCTCCGCCATCCTTTTTATAGATTTTTCTTAGTCATTAGTTTCCCAAACCCTCATTAGATTCCTTTTTCATTTAATTAATTACGAAAAACCTCCCCCGTACACATGTCACTCAATCCCCTAGTTGCACCATAAAATCAATTTATTAATTAATTAAATTTTCCTATTTCCCTCACCCACCTAAAAGCGTTCCTAAAATCACTCCTCGGTGTCCCATTATTCCCTTACAATTCTTAAATGACTTACGTCTTACTTAAATCCTAGTTGAGTTCATAAATAGAAAGTTCCAAAGGCTAGATTCCTTACCAAGTTAGATATTCATCTTTTTCTTTAAGTTTCCCCTTTTCTTTAAGTTTTCCTTTTTCTTTAAGTTTCCCTTTTTTCTTTTTAACTAAGTTCAGAATTAGCAAGTTTAGAGAAAACAACCATTTACCCTTTTAATAATTTAATCCTCCATTATAATTTTTACTTTTAATAAAAAAATTGAAATTTTCTTTACCACCGTCTTGTTACATGTCTATTTAGTTTTCCTTTGATCACATGTTCTACTTAGATCTAGGTTTTAAATTCACTAGGCTAGGCGACATTTTTAAGGGAACAAAAATTTATTAAATTTTACTCATACCATCATCTAATTTAAGGCCGACTAGGTCCTAAGGAGGCTTAGTTTTCTAGATACTAGGTTTATTAACTTACCATTCTAAATCGCGACATGCCCTTCAGGATGCACTACATGCTCCAAGGGTGCCACTCGCCTCTTTCTGTTTTATTTGCACGACGTGCCCTTCAAGACACACTACATTCTCCAAGGGTGCCACTCGCCTCTTGACTAAATTTGGTAGACATCAAACCCCTGGAGTCAATACTCCGTCAAGTGATCTCGTGGAAGACTAAGGGCCTCTAAGGAATAAGGACCTTGCCTTATTGCGTGCCCCTTAGAATCATCGTGAGCGACTTTCACAGCATACCCTCATGACATTGTGGGTCTTCATGAACTAGGTAATAATTAACCTATAGTTTGAGCCATGACAGGAGTGCCAGTAGGCTATGGCAGAGCTGCTGCCACACCTCTCCCTCAATGTCTATGGTTTTCATGCATGACCCCTTTACTCCAAATGTGAGTCTAGTCGGAAATATATTGTCAGCCTACATCCATCAACGAATCATGTCAACAATAACGATCAACATCATAATATCTAATCATATGTACATATCTCACCTCAACAACATTCAAACCATAACAATCCACTCCTTGACTCGATCCAAAGTCCACAGAGTTTCATCGATGCCTCGTCATCCTCAAACATCTAGAGTCCTGCACACTCAGAAGAACCCAATCAATAAAACCTGTTGATGTAAATACAACAAAAATAACATAGCATCAAATCCACAATATCTCATAATCATAATCAAAATAACCAATTGTATAAAGAATCAGATCACTTGAATGCAAGTGTCCTTAAAGAATAAGTCCTCTTAGTGCACGCAAGAGTGGGATGTTACATACACCCCCTCTTTGTTTAAACTTCGTCCTGAAGTTTCACAGTATGTAACTACCAAAATAAAGTGTATCACAATATCATATGTCTAGCTATTAGACAAAAATGGAAAATGTTGATGCATATCATATGTGTCCTCCCAGGTCGCCAAGTGTGGACTATAGTTGTCCCACTAGACCTTGACCTGATCTACTGTTCGACATCGTAGCTATCAAATACGATGGTCCATGATACGGATTGGCTCTTCCATGAGCACACCCTTTTCTGATACCTACAAGGAACTCATGTCAATAACATGAGTAGGATCACTAACATAATGTATCAAAACAAATACATGAAAAACATCGTGCATACACCTCAAAGAATCAAGAAAGGCTAGTTGATAGGCCACGTGCCCCTTCTTTTTCACAATCTCGAAGGGTCCCATGAACCTAGGAGAGAGTTTATCACCCTTTCCAAACTTGATCGAACTCTTATGCGATTTCACCTGCAAGAAGACTCGATCACCAACTTCATAACTATGGTCAACACGATGCGCATTGACATAACTCTTTTGTCGATCCTATGCTTCCTTGATCCTTTTCATTATTGTTTTCATTTGATCTTCCATTTCTTGGATCACTTATGGTCCCACGAGGAGCCTATCCTCAAGCCAATCCCAACTCAAAGGAGTCTAATACAGTCGCCCGTAAAGAAACTCGAAAGGCTCCATCTTAATGGTGCTTTGATAACTGTTGTTATATGCAAATTCTACTATTGGCAAGAATTATTCCCAACGCTTTTGTTGGTCCATCACGTACATATGCCACATATCCTCCAAGATTTGGTTTGTTCTTTCGGTCTTCCCATCTGTCTCCAGGTGATATGCGGTACTAAACTTAAGTTGGGTTCCTAGGGCCTCTTGGAAACTAGTCCAAAATCGTCCTGTAAACACTAATCCTCTATCGGATATAATCCCATTAGGCACACCATGTAGCCTCACAATGCCACTGATGAAAACTCTAGCTATGTCAGGTGCTTGATATGTAGTACGCACAGGGATAAAATGTGCACTCTTCGTCAGAGTGTCGACTACTACAAAAATCGAGTCATGTCTCCTCACCGTCAGTGGAAATCCAACAATGAAATCTATCAAAATGACCTCCCATTTCGATTCTGGAATAGCGTGTGGCTATAGTAATCATGTCAGATGTCTATGTTCAACCTTCACCTACTGACATTCTAGACATCTTATCACGTAGTTGACTATGTATGCTTTTATCCCTTTCAAGAAGAATAAGGGTTTAAGGTTTTCCCTCATCTTTTTGACTCCAGGATGAGCCATGTACACTGCTCTATGAGCCTCGTTTAGGATCAAAATCCTCAACTCATCGTTGGGAGGTACATAAATTCAACTTTTAAATCTCAATAATCCGTCGTTATCCATAGTAAATCCCTCAAATTTTGGTACCATCATTGTGTTTTGTCTGATAAAACCCTTGACCTCTTTGTACCAGTCATCGTCGCACTGTAAAGTTATAATATTTTCATGTAGATTCATTTGAAGAGGCATCACCAAAAATATGCATGGTCTCTGACTCAACACATAAGCCACTCTATTCATTGTTCCTTTTATGTAAATAATCTTGAAATCGTACTCGCTAAGAAATTTCGACCAACGTCGTTGTCGCGCGTTCTAGTCGCTTTGAGTAAAGATGTGTTGTAGAGCACAATGGTCTATTTTTAGTTCAATTTTTTGTCCGATAAGGTAGTGTCTCCAAACTCTCAAGGAATAAACAATGGCTAACAACTCCAAATCGTGCGTTGCATAGTTCTCCTCATGCCTTCTCAAATTTCTCGAGATGTAAGTGATCACTCAACTGTCTTGCATCAAGACTCTACCTAAGCCTCCTTTGATGCATCAGTGCATACCAAGAATTCTTCATCCATGTCAGGGACCTTTAGTATTAGTGTTGTCGTCGACAGCTCCTTGAGCCTCTGAAATGCCTTCACGTATTTCTCGGTCCAAACAAACTTCTTGTTCTTCTTCTGCAATTCCTTGATTGGATTTGCTATCTTCGAAAAACCCTCGACAATGATAAATGGCTCATCTCACTATGAACTTATCTTGGATTCTCAATACTTTTGTTGCTCCATCCCCTGCAAGGACAGAGAACCCATCATTGTCCCAGTCGTTTTTGTGACTAGGGATCTCAGGGAAGTAAGAATAGGAGAGCACTCATCTTGGGTTGGGCTTCCTACTTATATGCTTTCAGTAGTTATCCACTCTGCACTTGGCTACCCAACTTCTACCATGGATTTCGTTTGGTAAATTTGATCTTTGACTAGATCCACAAAGACTTAATATAATAATTGCAAATGCCTCTCCCGATGTTTTTTCCCTCACCCGCCTTGTTCCTAGTGGTTCCGGGTCAACTGTGTCAACGGCTGGTGGTCGATAAAGTTCTGAAACCACGTTGATAGTATCCCACTAAACCCATGAAGCTACGCACTTCGGGGACATTTGTCGGTGCAGGCCATTCAATAATAGCCTCGACCTTTGTTGGATCCACAATGATACCTTCACTGGAGATGGCATGCCCTTAGTAGTGAATCTTTGATTGATAAAACAAACATTTAGAAAATTTCTCATACAATTTGTTCTCTCATAGACACTGTAGTACCAAGCGCAAGTGCTCATCATGCTCCTCCATCATCCGAGAATAAATCAAATATCGTCAATGAATACTTGCATGAACTTGTCCAAGTATTCATGGAACATCATGTTCATCAAACTCATAAATACCCCTCGGGCATTCGTCAGTCCAAATAGTAAAATTGTAAAATCATAATGTCCAAACCTCGTCTTAATGGTGTTCTTAGGGATGTCATCCTTCTTGATCCGTAACTGGTGATACCCTGATCTCAAGTAGATCTTTGAAAAAATCATCGCACCTTTCATCTGATCAAACAGATCATCAATCCTTGGCAACGAATATTGATTATTGATATTTTCTTTGTTCAATTGAGGATAGTCAATGCAGATTCTCCACAACCCATCCTTCTTCCATTTGAATATAAAAAGCGCACCCCACGGTGACACACTTGGATGTATAAGTCCTAGTTCCAGCAATTGATCCTTCATTTCCATTTTCAACTCCTGTAACTCAGGGGTTGACATCCAATAATGCGTTCTTGTTATTGGTTCAACTCTCGATTTTAGGTCGATGGTAAATTCCAACTCCCTCTCAGGTGGAAACCCTGGTAACTCCTTTGGGAAGACATCCACAAACTCTCATACTACTGGAAGGTTTTCCAGTCCTTCCACCATGCCTTTTTAGCTTAACACAAGGATCGCATATCTCTTGCATCCCTTGTGCATACTCTTCTGTAGTTGTAGGGAAGAGATGAACCTTAGCGAAACTCCCTGGTTCCTACCTAAAATAATGCATCTCTATCCTTCATCATTAACCAAGCTCAATTGTTTTGTCTTATAGTTGAGTATCGCCTCATGCGATTCCAACCAGTCCATATCGATCATGATGTCACAAGACCCTAAGATCACGACGTACAGGTTGTCCCTAGTGACAAAATCTCTCAAGTTAAGTCTACAGCCCATAAACTTCCCTCCAACCTTTTGTTTGGCTTCCGAAGAAATTTCTACAAAGCTAAACTCGTCTTGTTCGACTTCTTTTACCTTAATTCTTTTTAGCGCTGCACCAGGAATAAAACTCCCTAGCACCTGGATCTATAAAAATACTAAGGGTTTGGTCAGCGATGGTACCTAACGTCTCGAGCACAATAAGATCCATGAAATGAGCCTCGTACTCGGGCACCATACGAACACCCTGTCGCAAGGCATTGAACTTGTTGATATGAAGCTCAATGAATTCCTAAGATAAATACCTCTCCCGAAACCATTCCTCAAATAGTTCCCATGACACATCTTTGACTACCATGTTCAATTACGACGGTATCATCTTCCACCATAGAAGAGCACTCCCCTTCAGTTGAAATATCGCCATCCAGACCTTCATGTTGGAGGTATAGTCACAAAGTGAAAAACACATCGCCATATTCTCGAACCATGCCTCGGTGGTTGTGTCATCCAGGGCACCAAAGAACTCGAGAAATTTGACCTTCTCAAGTTCGCAGTGAATGATACCAGTAACGACTGGAGCGTTCAATGGACCCTCATGGGGTGTTGGTGCCCTGGCCTCATCTCTATCCAAATGACTGATCAATGCCTCAGAAATGCGCTGAAAGGACCTCATCAAGCCAACAACATCACCACAACTATCTATTCTTTCCCGACAACTTGTTCATCTCCCTAGGGGTTAGAACCCTTGGGTGTGGATGCTATTGGGGGCATCACGCTTCCTCCCCTAACACCCCATCGTCCGCCTCTGCGACATCCTCTAACCATGATTACCTTCACAAATACAAATCAATTTTATTTAGCAACAAATTAGAATCTACTATCCAATAAATGGAATTTGTAGTGATCCCAAGTCATGGGTTGAACCGTCTCTAATACCATATGTAATGATCCAGTCGATATGACAACAAGTGACGTAATTTTATTATTATTATTATTATTATTATTATTTCTTTTAAATGCAAGGAAGGAAATGTCATTGATACAACAACGCAATTCGACGACATCAAAAAAATAAATTAACGCAACATATAAACACAAGGCATAGCATGTTAGCACACTCTAATGCTTGACGCAATTTATGAACATTTACTCAGACCATCATACATTGAATTGAATTAACTGTGAATTAACAATATAATTCTAAATCTGACCAGCATCATCAATAATTATCGGTGCATCAGAACACAATTTAAATCAATCCTTATCTACAAGGCACTAGAGATCCAAACACAATTGAACACAATCATGATAAATCATTATGCAAGAGGGTCTGTAACTCAATTCAACATGTATCAAAACATTCATGCGTAAAATAAACAACTGACACCCAAACATTCTAGTGACCCTTCAATGCGCGCCATCCTGGAAGTCAAAACATAAACCATACTTCCTTCAAAATATTACAAGGTCGCGCATGAGAGAGATAACCAAAATAGAACTGTTATTTAACAACCCAAAAAATTAAATAACTCACTAATAATTAAAACTATCCTTCACCATAAATTTTATGCGTGATAGCATTTGAATCACCTACGTAGTCATAAACCATGCCATTTTTATATTAAATATTTGACTAAAAAAAAAAAAACTATAACTGTCAAGCATCTTCCTAACTCTACCTTCTTAAGGATTATTGATAAATATATCCTTGCATCTTCATATCCTTACAATACTTTACCTACTTACATCTTTCTCAAAAGGGGTTTTGCATCATTACACCTCATGCATCATTAAAAATTCACGCATCATGATAACTTTATGTTGTTAAGATTATACAAACTTATTCACAAGTTGTACTAAAAATGATCCAAACCATTATCTAGGCATCACCCAACTAAAGGTTGCACAATTAAAAACATTGTTTATTGGAACTGGAAGTTTAGAACATGGTTATTATAACATAATTAGTTAGACTTGCATTACCTTTCAAACATGGTTTAAAAATGGGCAAGGCGAATGCATTGTTTACCATAATCTTGAATTTTTCATTCTAATCAATATTGTTTAATTAAAAACTGGAAAATTAGAACAGTTATTGTAACCATCATTAGTCAACTTTGCATGACCTATTAATCACTATCTAAATAATTATTGTTCATTAAAATCATGGTTTGAGTAAAAGGAAGGTGATACATTGTTGGGCGGTCATTCTTGTTTAAAAAAAATCACTTTCTAATATCATTGTTTGTTATAATCATTCTCTAAATAAAAGATAAGGCGATACATGGATTGGTGATCATTTTGTTTAAAAATCATCGTTTAAATGATCTTTGTTCATTATAGTCAATGTCTAAATAAAAGGGAAGGGGGTACACGGATTGGTGATCATTCTGTTTAAAAATCACCTTCTAATGATCATTGTTCATCATAGTCACTATCTAAAAAGAAGGGAAGGTGATACACTGTCTAAAGTAATCATGAAATCATTGTTATGAACATTTTAACTGACGTTGATGCTTTTTTTTTACCTCCATGAAACACAAGGACCTGTACATTAATAAAAATCTGAGCATGGGATAAGCGCCAAGGTCGTGGCATCCAGGAAATCGGAAATATTAACCAAGAAAGATCGTTGCTATAGGATGGATCTTGTGGGCCACCCTCCTAGAAGCGATTCAGCTAGAAGAAACGCTGCAAATATTGGGATCACTTCTATGGGAAAAAAAAAAAACTCGGGACATACCACTAGAGGAAATATTTAGATTGGAATAAAAATGCATGGGCGTTCTGGTTATCCATCAAGCTAAGGGAGGAAGGTCTGACAGTTGCATGCATCAAGTAAATCAGAAGGAAACTTGTACTGTTGACATTGGGCATTCAGGGAGAACGAGGGAATGAGGGCAGAACATTCTCGGTTCAAGGCTCATCTTCACTCAGGATAAGGTGAGTTATTTACCACAAGTAACTTTGTTAAAACTGCATGCGGTAAAGATCGCATTACCATGCACCCCATCGATGGAAAGGATTAGTTGCACGATGAGCTATGGGGCACCTGATCTGGGTAGAGTGAACATCAACCAAATGGGAAATATACATAAATGTAAACACAGGTTCCCGCTGATAGGAAATGTGGAGCTAATGGGCACGATGTTGATACCCTCACCCTCAATCGACACTTGGGTGGGTACAAGAAAATTTATATTGGGATGTAGGCCTTCAAGGGATCCATTTCAAGGAAAAATTGAGACACAAAACAACAAAGGCCTTTTCTTGTGAATTAGAGAATAAAGGGGGTGTACACAGGAAAATTCTAGTTAACTATGATGTAAAGTAGTTCGGATCTGTGGAAAAATCGACACCCAAGGTAAATAAAGGTTTAGACCGATCAAGTTTCTTGAGGGATCAGCAGCAAGACCATGCTCCTACAAATCTTGTACGAGGTGGACAAGGGTTGCGCAGTGATTTGTTAGCACTAGGAAGAATCACATAGGGCGCTACCTGACAATGCTTACTAAATATTAAATTTGACCTTCATTAGGACTCGACACAACCTTGTATTACATCAACTGGGTTTCATCAAATGGGACTTGGATGGCATTCAAACTCAGACCCGGGAAGCTCACCAAAACTCAAATACAATGCATCTTACCATAAACTTCTGCAAGCATCTCAGTAAAAGAAATTTTCTAGTTTACCTAAAAGTAACCCTCTGTTTAAATCCAATTTTAAAGTACATGAACACGTACACTGTAACACAATTTCCAACACATTTACCTCTCATTATAATTTATGATTTGACAAATAACCTTCGATATAAATAAGTAATTACATAACTATAAATTCTTCTTAAAAAATGATCATTTTTTAACCAACTATCTGAACTTTTGAGGCAACAATCTGAACCTTTGAGGCAAACAATATCAGCATTTGAAGCAAACAATCTAAACATTTTTGAAGCAAGCAATCTGAACTTTTGAAACAAGAAATCTCCTCTGGACTCACCAACTATCAAACAAGTATATAACACGCAATAACACAATTGATATTAATATACATGAATTTAAAACTAAATCATAATTCAATTACACATGTGTACCTTAGCCAAATGCGAAGAACTGGAAGTGACTATCCCACATTTCACTCCGTCCAATTCCTGCTCGCCAACCAATGAGACCTCGCCAGTATCTCCCAGCCAATGCTAGGGGTACTCTTCTTCCCCCTGAGCCCCCTGAGCTGCAAAGGGGCCACGCACACAATACCAGATAATTCTAGCTCCCAAATTGCCTTGCAAGGTCAAGCTACCACTCGTTACCCACGTTGGGTATCCCAACTCCCACAAGAGAAACTCAGTCAAGATAAAATTTCGACAGCGTAATGTTACGAAATCTAGTTGTGATCCATACTCCTCCTCTGCCATCCTTTTTATAGATTTTTCTTAGTCATTAGTTTCCCAAACCCTCATTATATTCCTTTTTCATTTAATTAATTACAAAAAACCTCCCCTGTACACATGTTGCTCGATCCCCTAGTTGCACCATAAAATCAATTTATTAATTAATTAAATTTTCCTATTTCCCTCACCCACCTAAAAGCATTCCTACAAACACTCCTTGGTGTCCCATTATTCCCTTACAATTCTTAAATGACTTACGCCTTACTGAAATCCTAGTTGAGTTCATAAATAGAAAGTTCCAAAGGCTAGAGTCCTTACTAAGTTAGATATTCACCTTTTTCTTTAAGTTTCCCCATTTCTTTAAGTTTCCCTTTTTCTTTAAGTTTCCCCTTTTTCTTTTTAACTAAGTTCAGAATTAGCAAGTTTAGACAAAACAACCATTTACCCTTTTAATAATTTAATCCCCCATTATAATTTTTACTTTTAATAAAAGTTTGAAATTTTATTTACCCCCGTCTTGTTACATGTCTATTTAGTTTTCCTTTGATCACATTTTCTACTTAGACCTAGGTTTTAAACTCACTAGGCTAGGCAACAGTTTTAAGGGAACAAAAAATTATTAAATTTTACTCATACCATCATCTAATTTAAGGTTGACCAGGTCTTAAGGAGGCTTAGTTTTCTAGGTACTAGGTTTATTAACTTACTAGTTAAAATCACGACGTTCCCTTCAGGATGCACTACGTGCTCCAAGGGTGCCACTCGGCTCTTTCTATTTTATTTGCGTGACGTGCCCTTCAAGGTGCACTACGTGCTCCAAGGGTGCCACTTTCCTCTTGAATGAATTTGGTAGATGTCAAACCCCTGCAGTCGATACTCTGTCAGGTGATCTTGTGGGAGACTAAGGGCCTTTAAGGAATAAGAACCCTTCTTATTGCGTGCCCCTTAGAATCATCGTGAGCGACTATCGCAGTCTTCCCTCATAGTATCATGGGTCTTATCGAACTAGGTAATCGTTAACCTAAAGTTTAAGCCATGACGAGAGTGCTAGTAGGTTGTCATAGGGTTGTTGCCACACTTCTCCCTCAATGTCTTTGGTTCTCATGCGTGACCCCTTTACTCCAAATGTGAGTCTGGTTGACAAGCTATTGTCAGCCTGCATCCATCAACGAATCATGTCAGAAATAACAATCAACATCATAATATATAATCATATGTACATATGTCACATCAATAACATTCAAACCCTAACAATCCACTTCCAGACTCGATTTGGAGTCCACAGAGTTTCATTGATGCCTCAACATCCTCAAACGCCCATATTCTTGCACACTCAGGAGAACCCAATCAATAGCACCTGTCAATGTAAATACAACAAAAATAACATATCATCAAATCCACAATATCTCATAATCATAATCAAAACAACAAATCATGTAAAGAACCAGACCACTTGCACAGAAGTGTCCTCAAAGAATAAGTCTGCTTAGTGCATGTAAGAGCGAGATGTTACAATAGTGGTCACTTCAACTTCTAGACACAAAAACAATTGATAAACCTAAGGGAATTGACTAGACTTGCATGTGTGACTTATGACCTCCTTGTTTGCAACATTCCTTGGACAAATAGTTCCATTGGTTAAAGAATCAAGTTTGGATTGTCAAAAGGCACCAAAACTAGTCAA